>PVIH01006852.1:0-106618 GCA_004025045.1 Sigmodon hispidus
GTCGGATCACTGAAGTTGGGGCCAAGGTCATAGCCAGGAATTCTGGAGGCCATAGTTCATCTCTGGCCCTGTCTGAGGTAGGAAAGAGAACCAGCTGATTTCCAAACAGCCTTAGAAGGATACTAGAGACTGCAGGGAGCTGACAGATATAAAGGAGGCACAGGGGAGTTGATTGGCTGATGACAGAGAACTCAGCTACGTTTTATTTCTTTGCTGTTGTATAACATGAGGTTCCATTTTACCTTGATCCCTTCTCTCTAAGCTAACAAGTAGGATCCTGTTCTGAGCAACTAGACCATTCTCATATCAGGCAGTTTTTCTTTTGTATCTTGATTTTTCCTTAAAAAGGTAAAAATAAAAACAAGGTCTCCTGTAGCCCAGACTGGCCTCAAACTTAGCATGGAGCTGAGGATGACTGACCCCAGATCCTCTGGCCTCCACTTCCTAAGTGTTGAGATTATAGGTGTGCATTACTATGCCTGGTTCAGAAAAGTAGTTTCAAAACAGTGCATGATTAAAGAAACTTAATGGAATTGTCAGGAGAGTTGAAGAATCGGAGAGCAAGCAGTGAGGATTCCTTTATCCCAAATCTCCAGGAATGAACTGGGTGGGATGCCTATGATATGAGGGAATTCTATTACCAGAAACAGGTCAAGCCTTGGGTAGTTGTTCCCAGGAATGAACTGGATAAGAGGCTCACATTCTGAGAGGGTAATAACACAAGAAACAAAACCATCAAAAGAAGCCTGAGATGAATTAACCTCAGGTTTATGCCTAACTCAAATTAACATGGCAGAGATTTGCCACCCCTATGATAATTCTGAAAGACTATGCCAGTACCAGATGCAAGGAAGGTTTTCTATGATTATATAGCATTTTAACAGGGAAATCTCCCCTAGTCCTCAACGTACAGAACCATGAAGAGATCTAAACAGGAAACTTCACTGCTCCAATGTGAGTCAGCAACTGGAGTTTGCCAGTCTTTATGGATCAAAGCACAGTGCTATCTGGTGGGATTCTCCCTTCCAACTCAGCAGCATGCTAAATGGAGGAGAATGTGGATTTTAAAGGTCCTTGGTGTATTCAGAAATGTAAAATACTATGAAACCTTATCTCAGTGGAGGGTGACTCTGGAGGAAGGTGGGAGTTGGGTGAGTAAAGGTAGAAGGTTGGTCTTCGCCCTCTCTTGTGGCTATAACTAATGTTTGAAATTAACTATGTATGTATTTGAATTCACAGGTGGAAGGGGGGAGAAAGACTAAGTCCTTGGCTGTTCTCTAGGCACTGCAGAATAAGAAGCTGTTAAAACCTTGAAAAACCCACAGGAACACATATGTGACTTTAGGCTGTCTATTATTGGTGAAGATGCAGTCACCAACAGGATTAGGAGCCAGATCCCCTGCCTGCAATTTTTCCAAACACTTTTTGGGCTTGTTTATCCTACTCTGTTGCAGGGTTTCCTAATCTCAGTGTACTTGACACCTGGATTTGGATAGTTAAAAGCTTCTTTTAAGTTGTTCAGCAGAATTCTTAGTGTCTACTTGTCTAAGTGACCCACTCCCTACTCCTTCAGTTGTGACAAGCAGAACTTTCTTTTGGATATAGCCTCATGTCCACTAGAGGGCAAAATCAACCTGAATTTGGAATCTAACAGGCAATGAAGTACTTAATGGAGTGAATGGGAGAAGAATCAAAAGATAGAACCACAGCAGCTAGGGGAGCTGAGCAATAGCCATTCAGCTTGGCATTTACTTTTATTATTCAAGCACACTCAGGTGGAGGCAGAGTAGAAACCAAATTGCTAGTTTAAGAAGTAAGGAACACTTCTGCAAGGACTCTAGGCTGTAAATGGAAGTAGTGAACAGAGGTTGAGACAGGAAACACAGGAAAACATGACCCATTCAGAAGAAAGTAAAAGAAGAAATCTTGAAATATAAGAAATATGTGAAAGAATGAGATCACATAAAATATTCAGGCATGACTATTGGAGTATTAAAATTTAAAATTCATATAGCAAGGCCATTTGTTTGCTTTCTAAACAAAATCCCTTCAAAGTGCTGCTTAGATACATATGTGTATGGTTACATACTTATGCTTTTAAAAGGCTTTAAGAACCATTTTACAAATGGAGAACGAGCATTGGGTTAGGGGATGAGAGATGATGTGGTACAGGATGCTGCAGGTTTGAGGTAGGCCAAGGAAATAGTTCTTCTGTTTTATAAAAGCAGTACAATTATTTCTCCTGCCCCTCCCCTTAAAAAATAAAAACATGGATTTATTGACACAGATAGGCTTGAAACTGTTCTTTCTTCCTTGGGGACAGGGAGACAGATGGAATGACTGTGTGACAAGATAACATGAAACCAAGGGGGCTCTTGGGGAAGGCATATGTGCACCAATGAACAAGGACAGATAAGGGGGTTTTCTGAAGGGTGATCTATTTCCAAATATTTAGGAGGTGTGGTGAGGGGGAAAATGGATTGATTCAGATGTGGCTGACTTATCTGAGACAGGGTCTAGCTGAAAGGAAACTCTGGTTAGACGTAACAGCAAGATTTGAGAACAGGGTTTGGAAACAGAGGCTAGAAGCACTTCATAACAAGAACACAAGATACAAGCATCAATGGTGCTAGAACTTATTATTATTTCCAGTAAAAATTCTCACTTCTTTGTATATGAGTTTTATGTTTGGACAGATTGGGAAAAAAACTCTTGAAAGTCTGAACTATGGTGGCACATGCCTGAGATCTTAACATTTGGAAAGCTGAAGTGAAGTAATTCACACAATTCTGAGGATAGCCTAGACTATATAGTGAGTTCAAGTCCATCTTGGACTATACAGAAATACCTTGTCTCAACAAAAATAAATTAAAATACTAACAAACAGAAGAAAATGACAACTAATATTAAATCTGAGTATGTCATTTGAGTACCTTCTATAAATACCACAAATGTGATGAGATTTGGACTTTGGCCCTAGAGCACAAAAATTAAGTGATAAAGGTAGCTAGAAACAAGAAAGCCTTTATAGACAAAATTGCTGGGCCAAAGAGATGGCTCATTGGGTAAAGGCACTTGTTATAAAAACCCAGCTTCTGTCCCTGGAATCTACATGGTAGAAGGCTGGAATCAATTCCTGTCAATTGTCCACTCATCTCCAATGAGAACATATTTGCATCCACACAAAACACAAAATAAGTAAACACAAAACATTTTCTAAAATACATTGCTGAAAATAAGGGAAGGAGAGGAGATTTCATGGAGCCTACATAATGCCTTTGTCTCCTCTATCTAAGCTCTAGTGGAAATAACAGTTTTCATTGAAAATGATTATAGCGATTCCCTTTGTTGACCACTGACTTTTTCTTTTTTTATTTAGAATAAAATTTATTTTTTATAAAAATATTAAAGAGTTTACATTTTTCATTATTTCAGAAAACACGTAGGATGAAAGTGTTTATAATAAACAACAGAAAATTCTGCCACAATAAAATTTGACATTTGGCAGGAATGACTTCTCCATCAAAAAAATATACAGGAGGTACAAAATTATACAGGAGATACATTGCCTAGTACCCATCATAGTTTAAGGCCTATAAAATAATTTTGTTTTGTAATATTAAAATTTTAAATGAGATGGTTAAAAAAATCTCCTGTTATCAAGAGACATATTTCTAACTTAGGATGATGACAGTGGCCAAACACATAAAATCATACATGAATGCACATTATTTACAGCAGTATACAAGCTTCTAACACACTACACACACAGAAGTTCTACAAGGAAGTTGAATTAAGAGAAAAGTGAGCAATCAGAGACAGAGAGGCAAATGTGCTTATCTAAGAATCATCTATACACTAAGACACATAACATACACAGAGGTGTCTATAAATAATGTAAATGAAAATCTTAGGGCATATTCCTCTTAAAAACAACAGCACTTTTCCATTTTTGTTTTGTATTATGTGGGATAAATGTCAAAAGTTGTACTAGCTGAGTGATGGTACACGCCTTTAAACATAGCACTCACTTGGGAGGCAGAGGCAGCCTGGTCTATAAAGCCAGTTCCAAGACAGTTATACAGAGAAAGCCTGGTTTGGAAACAAAACAAAACAAAAAAATCCAGAAAGTTAGACTAGGTGTATATACAGAAACATTACTTACTTCATAGAAGTACCCTAAAAATATCTCTAAATACAAATAAGGTTTCTATGTGGCCTTTACATTCTACTTTTTAAAAGAACTGTTTTAATCACTATCATCCTTGTTTCATCTTCCCCATACAAGATTTCCTTCACGCTATTTGCATTGGTAAAAACAGGAGAGGGCTGGGAGAATACAAGAGAGGAAAGAGAATACAGGAAGATCAACAAAAAATATGCATGAGAACTTAGAGAAACCTACGACTTTGTATGGTAAGTTTTTTTTTCAATAATTTTTTTAAAAACTTTTTCTCTCTTATAAGATATATTGTATCCCAATCAAAGTTTCTTTTCCCCCCCCATCCCTCCCAGATATCCGTCCACTTCCCCTCTCCCCCAGATTTTTCCTTTTCCCTTCAGAAAAGAGCAGCCCTCCCAGGGATATGAAACAAACACAGAATTACAAGTTACAAAAAGACTAGGCACAACTCTTCATATCAAGGCTGGGCAAGGTAACTCAGTAGGAGGAAAAGGGTCCTAAGAGCAGACAAAAGAGTCGAGACAACTCTACTTTCACTGCTAGGTGTCCCACAAGCAACACAACCATACCATACAGAGGTCCTAGCTCAGACCCACACCAGCTCTGGAATCTTCAGTCTCTGTATGAGCCCTGCTTACTTGATTCTGTATGCCATGTTTATGATAAATTTTAGAAAGACTTTATTTGGCTTGCCATGTACCTCAACTAGTAGAGTGCAGTATGCAGGAGCTCTAGCTTTGAGCCTCAGTATTACAGAAACTGAATGTGATATTCCACAGTTTGTATCCCCAATATTAGGAAAGTCCTAACAGGAAGATCAAAACTTCACAAGGTTGTTCTTAACTATAGAGCAGATTAGCAGCTAGTCTGGTATATAGCAAAAAGCTAGCTCATTCATTTGGGTAACTTCAATACCTCTAGACATTAGTGACCTGAGAATTTTTCAGCCAGTCAACAAATGACATTTATGGAAAGTCCACCTTATGTGTATAGACTATGTGAAGAGGCTCTGGAGTAAGTTTTAGATTCAGTTAAAAGGAAGATATTTTCCCTCTGAGAGTAGGAAGAATGCGAATACAAAGCATGAACTCCTTTCATTAAAGGAAGGTTATTAAGAGGACATCAGGGTAAGGGCTCTAAGAACACAAGCATTCATTTAATGTCTCTTTATATACAAATATATATTGTCTTACATGTGAAAGCTGTGATCTGGCTTACAAATGAGTATTCATAATTATATATTAGCCTTGGTTTTATTTTAATGCATTCAGCACATCAGGGTAGACATGTGCATCACTGTCTGACTTTTTTTTGTTTTATAGTAAAAGAGCTAGACCATATTCATCAAATAGCAACTAACTTATCTTGCCAAGGGGAACCATTGTGTACTGTAGAGGGCAAGGTCAAATTCATGCAAATAGATCCTCATCCTTAGAAATATATGCTCTGGTTAACAACACTGAAGTGAGCAGCATTGCTTTTCTTTAATGAGGGTTGGGTCATGAAAGGAAATTTACTTCCTTTAAATACACATTTTCTCTGGAGCTGTCATATGTTATAAACACATTATATTGCTGAATTACAAGTCAGATTATACATCATTTTGTTTGCCATCTTTTCTAAGAATTTGTCAATTTATTAAAATAACAAACCTTTACTCTTTTTATGAAGCTTTCATTAAACAAAGGTTAATTATTGTGCCTTTTACATTTAGAATAAAAACTTCAAAAGCCCATGTTCTAGTCAAATGTACCTTCTGTTTTTCCCTGCACATGGCTATGTTTCCCTATCTTCTTGCCCTTGAGCACTGTACTACCTACCTGTGAAAACCTTGAGTATCTTTATCTGGTTTAACCATCATGAATCATCCGAGATACTGCAACTGTAAGTCAATGACTATCATTTATGTTCTCTAGTATTCTACTTGATATAGCAAATCAATCACTGAATGTTTATCATAAACAATGAGAGTAATAGCCAAAAAGATATGATGCAGTGCAAGGAGAAATTGGAACTTAAACAAATTACATTGAAAGGGATATTTATATGTAATATATATAAACGTGGAGAGATGACTCAGCAGTTTAAATTGTTTGCTACTCTTCCTGAGGATCTGAGTTTGGTTTCAGCGTCCATAACTAGAAGTTCACAATGACCTATATATAACTCCAGCTCTATAGGGTCCCATACCCTCTTCTAGCTGCTGTGAGCAACCTCACACACATGCACATATACATTCACACAGATACAGGCATAGACACAGACAAACTCATAAGTAATTAAAAAAATACAAAATAAGTAATAAGCAATAAAAATAATATGTAACATTTTAAAGTAAAATAGGTAATAAATAATAAGTAATACATATATATACATTTACATAAAACACATATATGTTATGCACACATGCACATGCACACACATACATATGTGGTGGACAGGAAAAAGAAGGTAAAAAAGAGGAGAAACTTGCAGAGAATACATTTTGGAAAGAGTTGTAGTTACAAATCAGACTGGGGATTGATGAGAATTTTTGTGCAGCTACAGAATATAAAACACATCAAGAATAATAGTAAAGTTAAAAAGTTAAAAAAAAAAAAGATCCAAACCACATTGTGTTGTTGGCAGTTAGACACTTCTCCTTGATGTTTTAGGCAACACATGAAATATTTAAATATCCAAACATTTAAATGTTTTTAGTTGTTGGACTAGGTTTCCTAAGACTTACTTATTTCTTCAATCACATAAGAACTTGTCTTCTGAATTACAAAATCTTGCTTGATTACAATTTCTCATTCTTTTAATCTGTTATAAATTAGAAACCTTGTATTTCCTTTTGCTTGCTTTAGTCCCTTTTACATGGAAGACATTCTAAAAATAGTTGTTTCTTATGTAATTGATGCCTAACAGCTAAAACAGTCTTGAATGAAAATGTACCTTTTATTAAAAATAAATACCTGCAGTTAAGAATGAGTGAGTTATTTGTTTCATTATGAAACAGTTCAACTTGGAGGTGAACAAAGGAAAGTGGTTCCATGAAGTGAGTTTGAAGAGAGTAAACTTAGCTCAAGAAATGCCATTTTGTATTCTAGTAGCCATAGAGATAAAATAGAGTTCAGTTCCACATTCCTGGCAGGAGCTTGCCCAGTTCTAGGAGACAATGAGCTGCACACCTGGATGATCCAGGTGGGGTCCAGGACTAAAAGGAGTCTTCCATTTGAGAGAACTATGCAGAACTAAAGCAGACAGAGCCCTGAGAAAGAGTCCCTCACCCAGTTCCCAGAGACCATGGCTAGAAACTGCTGTTCACAGAGGGGCAGCATGACCTCAGTTCCAACTGGAGAATCCATAGCACCCTGGCCCTGCTAACTGACCACCAAATGCTCTACTCAAAATACACCACCATCATTCCTGGACCAGCTACACGTTCCAGGGTTGATGGTGGGCTTCCCCCTCTATAGGAGACATTTTAGGGCACAGAACCAGGACAGCTTGACCATATCCCAAGGACGAGCTACGGGACCTTGCACAAAACTAGCCCAAACATGCCAGGAAGAAATAATAATAAAAATGATTTTCACCATGGTACTAACCAATCAAAAGCCTGACCTGTTGTTACCAGGCACCCCTACTCTAGTTTCTGGAAAGCCCCTAGCACAAGCCAATTAGCTAATGACTTGTACCAGTATCCTCACCTGAGCCCAATTCACAGCCTCGGGCTATAAAAGGAGCCCCCCCCCCCCCCCCCGCGGCCCTGAATCAACCCTCCTGCATGATTCCGGTGTAACAGACATCTGGAGTGATTCACGAGCTAGCTCATCTCTACTCAATAAACCTTGCTTTTGCATTCTGCTACCTCCTTGCTTCTGGTGGTCTCTCCAGGGTCTCGACTTTGGGCATAACAAGTTCTTAGACAAACGTAAAATATATACTTGTGAACTATGATGATATTCACTCTACCACCATGGAATATGCGGATGAATATGTTTCCTAAATTGATTGTGAATTTTATACCTTGGATATTTGTTTGTGAGAGTAAATGGCCAAAAATAAAGCACATGCTTTTAATCCTAACACTTCTGAAGTAGAGGTAGGCAGATCTGAGTTAATTCAAGGTCAGCCTGGTCTACATACTGAGTTCCAAGCCAGCCAGAAGGACAAAATGAGACCTTGGGGAGAGAGAGAGAGAGAGAGAGAGAGAGAGAGAGAGAGAGAGAGAGAGAGAGAGAGAGAGAGAGAGAGAGAAGAGAAGAGATACAGAGAAGGACATCCACACAGAGAGGCAGATACAGATAGAGAAAGAGAGAGAGAAAGGAGTAGTCATTTAAGAACATACCTTTTACAAACATCCTCAATCACTCTCTTAGGTGAAAACCAATTTTAAAGCACTTTGTATAAATTTTGGAAACTGAAAAATGACCAGAGTGTTTTTGACTTTTTAAAACAAGATTCTATTTCAAAAACTTCCTTGTTGGACTTGATTCTTACTTTTCCTGAACTTATTATCTCTATTCTACTGCCCTCTGTTGTTCATCTTGAATCAGTAAGATTCTGCATTCATCACCGGAGCACACTGTGCACCAAGGGAACTGCAAATAGGACCACAGAACATTATGCAGGTAGAAACTAACATAAGTAATTGCACTTTATTTGTCATGATACAGAAAGATATGTTTATACGAAGAAGAGGTAAGAAATGAGAAGAGAGTTCTTGGGTATTCCTCTAGCACCAGGCAAGTTTCTCTCTAATCCCACAATGGCTCCCTCTATCAAGATATCTATTTCATTGCTCTCCCTCTCTGACCTTCCCCCAACTCAACCATCCCATTCCTTCATGTTCTCTTTCTACCTCCCCTTGCTTGTTCCTCGTTGTGATCCCAATTACTTATAAGAGCTTATCTATTTCCCCTTCTTAGGCAGATCCAAAGATATCACTCTCAGGTTCCTTCTTTTTAGTGAGCTGATCAGGGGTTGTGGATTGTAGTCTGATTATCCTTTGCTTTATGTCTAAAATCCACTTGTGAGTGAGTACATACCATGTCTATCTTTCTGAGTCTGTGTTACATTACTCAAGATGATATTATCAGGGAACACCATGCTGAATTTTGATAATGGTGGGAGCAGCTTGGTCCTACACCTCAACTGGATATGCCAGACAGTATTGACTCACCCTGGGAGTCCTGACCCTCTCTGAGAAGTGGATGAGAGAATGTGGTGGGGGGAAGGTGAGGGGACACAGGGAGAACAGTTTCTTTAAACTTATAAATAAAAAATTAAAATTAAAATCATTTTTACTTTAAGAGTGACTGGAAGGGGCAGGAGAGGGAAAGGAGCTTGAACAAGGGTGTACATGGATAAAAATATGACTTTATTTATAAAAAAAATGAGAAGTGAGTATAGCAAACTGATTTGTATATGAGTTCTGGAATCTGAAGCATTTGCCCAAGTTTCAGTTGCCCACAGGGAAAGTCTCTTTAACCTTTATAGTTAGATCACATAAAATGTGTATTTTTAGATAAGGACTTTAATGCTGATTTCCATAGTGGCTGAAATAATTTATATCTACACCAGCAATGACTAAAGATTCCATTCTTGTCTCTGACCCTATCTTCATTAGCATATATTATTATTATTTTCTTAATGATTGTCACCTAGGCTAGGATAAAGAGGAACTTTAACATAGTTTTGATTTATATTCTCTGATGAGTAAGGGTGGAACACTTTTTTCCAACACTTATTTGCCATTAGCACTTATTTATAAGATCATTAAAATTTTTAATTTAAAATTTCCGATTCTTTATGCATTCTCCATATTAGTCATCTGTCAAGTATGTATCTGATACACATTTTTATAGGCTTTCTATATATTATGTTGAATTTATCTCTCAGTAAGCAAAAGCTTTTTATTTCATGAAGCCCCATTTGTCAACAGATGCTCTTATTTCTTGAGCTGTTAAAATCCCATTCAGAAAATCTTTGTCTATTACCAGATCTTGAAGCATTATCTGTAAGATTTCTACTACCTTCAAAGATATATATTTTACATTACAGTGTTTAATTCATTTTGACCTGATTTTTACATAGAGAGAAGACTCTAATATTTGTACACATATAGATATCTAATTTTCCAAGTACCTATCGTTAAAGAGGATTTTCCTCCACTGTGTTCTGTACCTTTACCAAGACTCAGATGGTTGTATCTGCTTGGTCTTACTTCTGAATATTCCGTTTTCTTCGCTACATCTATGTGTTTATTTTGTGTCAATAGCATGTTGGTTGTTTCTATGAATCTGTGTCTAGTTTGAAGTCAGATATTGTGATGTCTACAGCACTGCTCTTTTTGCTTAGCTGTCTTCTACTATTTTAATTTTTCTGTGTTTCCATATGATTTTTTAATTATTTTAAACATTCCTGTGAGGAATATTACTGAAATTTTGATGGAAACTGTATTTAATTTTGTATAGCACTTTTAGTAATGTGATTTTAGTAGTATTTATTCTGCTGATCCAATAGCATCTTTTTATCTTTTAGTATTTTCAACATCTTCTTCCTTTGAGGCTTTATAGTTTTCATTGCAGAGGTTTTTGATAAAAATCTACTAGGCACTGAGTCTGGTATTCTGTTTTCTGAGACTGTCAATCTTCCTTTCAACTTACATCTATTTCTCTGCCATGCACATGCTCTGTTCTCCAAACTGTGTCCTTTATGCACTGTATTTTCTTTTTGTCTTATCATTCTGTGTGTTCACTACCACAACCTCAGTACATTTTCACTATCTTCCACCTAAAAGGATAGCTGCTATCTAGATGCTCCTGGTCTATTTCCCAGATCCCAGCAAATAGTGAACAAGCTTCTTTTGGATGTTTGTTCTTGAATATAAGAAGTCTTTCCAAAGAACAATAATGCAAACTTGAAAACAAAGAAACAAAAAAGAAGCTGGTTTCTATTCCATAAACTTTTTTGTTGTTGGTTGACTCTTTCTCCAAGAATTTTAAAAGACTGACCCTTTCTATTACTTCTAATCTCATTTTAAGCATTACTTTCTCTGAGAAGCTGCCCTGGCCACATAATGAAAGGAGTCTCTAAGGTGCTTCTGTAACATGTCCTTTTAAAGACTCACCATCAATATTTCCCAATGCATTTTGGGGGAGTTATTTATGTATAATTTGTATGTTTCTCACAATTAATAATGGAAGCTCTGTGAGAGGAGACGCTTACATCTGTGTTGTTAAATATAAATACTCATTTATTAAAACAAATGTTGAAATTATCTGTTGAATACATACACAAGAAAAGCAAGATGCAGCCATTAATATTTGTCAGTCTTCAGGATAACATTGCAATCATAATCTACAGCTCATAGTTTTGAAGCTGGGAGTCTACTTCTTGAACCTGAAATTGTTCAGGTCCACTAAGACTATAAGGAATCACTCCAGGATAGAAACACAAGCAACTTAGATACAGGGACTCAGCTACAGAGTCAAGGTAATAATGCTAGTAGCAATAAATAAAACATCATTATAGTGTTAGAACTACATACAAGTGCTAGGTGACCCATACCTTTCTCAACAACTCACTATTTTATTTCCTTGGTTTTAATGAACATGCTTGTGATAATTACTCTCTATGCTTGAGACTAGACTTATTATGACATTTTTATTTTTCTCCACTATTGGAGAAAAATAGAAAAAAGAAGTTTGAAAAAAAACATACATCTATAGCAGTAGAAATTTCTTTGTAAATTACTATTTTAGTATTTAGCAGTAAGAACTCTTATCTTTACCAAAGTAACTTTCCTAAAGATTACAATAGCTACTGAAGCAAATAAGCAGAGGTTTATTTCTGAATGCACACAATGAGACAATATTTGAATTTATTATTAAGAGTTCAAATAGATTCTGGAGAGCATGACAAAATTTCCCTAATCTATTATATTGCCATGAGAATGTTCATTCTTCTGCTCCATTTTAATTCATATGAAAACTTCTCCAGCTCTGCTCTAAGGATTACTGTTGGTATTGGAATCCACAGTGTTTTCAAAATGAAGTTACTTGAGAACATTAATGTGTGTTATTTTGGGAGTGTAGGCTCTGAAGAACTTAAAAATTGTGAGATTTTGGTCAAATGCTCACATTCCATGATCTCTCTTTAAAGGTCAGAAAACATGGAAATATCTACCTATATCACATTAAGATGTTAGGAAAATAAGAAGTGCCAAGAAAATAACTTAAGTAAGAATGACAAACTTTATTAGGGAGAAGATCATACTATTTGACATCTTGAATTAGGGTAAAGAAGTCTGTTAAAAATTAATGGAAGATTGGGTATGCCAAATACACTGATAAATCAAGCAATCAGAGGCATTAAAACTGACTTAGTCATTATGGTTAGCATTGTTGAGGTCACAGGAGACTTAGATGAGAACTGGAGACTTTTGGTAATTGGTAAAGCTTTAAAACAATTATGGATATGGGGCTAGAGAGATGGCTCAGTGGTTTAGAACACTGACTGTTCTTCTGGAGGACCAGAGTTCAATTCCCAGCATCCACATGGCAGCTAACAACAGTCTGTAATTCGAAGATCTGACACCCTTACATAATTATACATGCAAGTAAAACACAAATTCTCATAAAATAAAAATAAATATTTTTTAAAAATTATAGTTATGCTGTTGTTTTGTCTTATTGACTGTATCCTTGGCTTTACATAAGCTTCTCAGTTTCAGGAGGTCCTACTTATTGATTGTTGTTCTTAGTGTCTGTGCTACTAGTGTTATATTTAGAAAGTGGTCACCTGTGCCAATGTGTTGGAGGGTATTTCCCAATTTCTTTTCTATCAAGTTCAGTGTGGCTGGATTTATGTTGAGGTCTTTGATTCATTTGAATTTGAGTTTTGTGCAGGGTAATAGGTTTGGATCTATTTGCATTTTTCTGTACACTACCATCTAGTTATTCCAACAACATTTGTTAAAGACACTATCTTTTTTTCCATTGAATATTCATGGCCTCTTTTTCAAAGATCAGGTGTTCATAGGCATGTGGAATAATGTTAGGGTCTTCAATTCAATTCCATTTATCCAAAAGTCTGCTTTTATGCCAGTACCAGGTTATTTTTATTACGGTAGCTTTAGAGTATAACGTGAAGTTGGGGATAAGAAAAAACGACAGCCTACAGAATGGGAAAAGATTTTCACCAACTCTAAGTGACAGAGGACTGATCTCTAAAATATATAGAGAACTCAAGAAACTAGTATCTAGCCCTAAAAATCAATTAAAAAATGGGGTTCACCAGGTCCAGAGCAGAGTCAGAGGTGAGTGGATTCTGGCTCCTGGGCCGCCCATACAGAGTATTTCTCTCTGGGATCAGGGTCATATCCAAGCATTTGATATCAGACTCTTGTCACCAGACAAGCTTTAGGCTTTAGCTGTGAGGGGCCTCATCTACCAAGCCCTACCTTGCCAGGCTGGGCCCCATCTTCAGGGGGAATTGTATTATCAGACAAAGACAGAGGACATTGAAACTCAGACACCTGTCCAGAGCAGAGTCAGAGATTGAACAGATATTTGTTCAGAACAGACAGAAGACACACAAGTCCTCTAGCCACAACTGACTAGGAACTGACTAATTGTGAACCACTGAAGTCATGGGCAGACGCCAGTGCAAGAATACATATAACAATATAAAGAACAACAAGCCAACACCAGAAGAAACTGGTGGTTCTACAACTACAAACCTGAACAGAGCAATGAAGAGGAAACAGTAGAAAACAACAGCAAAAACACCTTTATAAAGATTATTGAAGTCTACAAAGAGGATATAAAAAACTCCCTTAAGGAAACAGAAGAAAATACAAACAAAAAATTGGAAGAGATGAACAAATCCTTGAAAAAAAAAAACCAAGAAAAGAAAAACCAAAAAAGTGAAGAAACATTTCAGGAACTAAAAATTGAAATAGAAGCAGTAAAAAGGCACAAAATGAGGCAAAGGTAGAAATAAAAAATATGAAGAAAAGAGTTGGAATTTCAAATACAAGCATAAAGAACAGAATCCAAGAGATGGAAGAGAGAATCTATGGAGTAGAAGACTCAAAGGTGGAAATAGAAAAATGACTCAATGGAAACACTAAAACCAAAAGAGCCATAACACAAAATATTCAGGAAATTTGGGACACCATGAAAAGACTGAACCTGAGAATAACAGGAATAGAAGGAGAAGAATAACAAATCGATTTGACCTAAGAAAAAGTCAGCATCCCACATAATAATTAAACCACAAAACATACAGAAAAAAATAAGAGCTGCAAAAGAAAAGGAACAACTTACCTATAAAGGCAGAACCATCAGAATAACACCTGACTATTCAATGGAAACAATGAAAGCAAGAAGGGCTTAGTCAGAAGTTATACATACACTAAAAGAGCATGACTCCTAACCTAAAGAACAACAAGCCAACACCAGAAGAAACTGGTGGTTCTACAACTACAAACCTATACAAAGCAATGAAGAGGAAACAGTAGAAAACAACAGCAAAAACACCTTTATAAACATTATTGAAGTCTACAAAGAGGATATAAAAAACTCCCTTAAGGAAACAGAAGAAAATACAAACAAAAAATTGGAAGAGATGAACAAATCCTTGAAAAAAAAAAAAACAAGAAAAGAAAAACCAAAAAAGTGAAGAAACATTTCAGGAACTAAAAATTGAAATAGAAGCAATAAAAAGGCACAAAATGAGGCAAAGGTAGAAATAAAAAATATGAGGAAAAGAGAAAAACTATCAATTATCATAGATGGAGTAAACAAGATATTTCATGACAAAGTCAGATTTAAACAATACCTATCTACAAATTCGGTCCTTCAAAGAACATTGGAGGGAAAACTACAACCTAAGGATCCCAGATACATCCATGATACCACAAACAATCAATAAACCCACAGAAGAAAAGCCCAGTGAAAGAAAATACATACAAGCTACCACCAAAAATAACAGGAAATACCAATTAGTGATTACAAATATCCCTTTATATCAAACGATGCAATTTATCTATAAAAAGACACACACTAACACGTTGGATATAAACACAGAAGCCATCCTTCTGCTGCATAAAAGAAACACACCTCAACCACAAAGACAGACACAGGCTCAGAGTAAAGGGTTGGAAAAAGATTTTCCAATCAAATGAAACAGGCTGGTTTTGCCATCCTAATATCTAACAAAGTAGACTTTAAGATAAAATCAATTAAAAGGAATCAAGATGGAGATTACTTATTCATCTCAGGAAAAATTGGTCAAGATGAGATTTCAATCCTGAATATTTATGCCCTTAATGTAAGGGCACCTATCTATGTAAAAGAAACACTACTAAAGCTCAAATCCCAAATCAATTCTCACACACTAATAGTGGGAGACTTCAATACCCCCTTTCACCCTTGGATAGGTAAGCAGAGAGAGACTCAACAGAGAAAAAAGGTGTCTAACAGAGGTTATGATGCAAATGAATTTAACAGATATTTACAGAAGCTTCCACTCAAATGTAAAGGAATATAGACATTTCTCAGCATCACATGGAACTTTCTCTAAAATTGACCACATAATTGGTCATAAAGCAAATATCAATAGATATAAAAATGGAAATAATCCTTTGTATTATATGGTACCACCAGGGCCTAAAGTTAGAGTTCAACAACATCAAAAATCACAGAAAGCCTACCAACTCATGGAAACTAAACATCACTCAACTGAAACACCACTGGATCAAGGATGAAATTAAGAAAGAAATCAAAATCTTTCTAGAATTTAATGAAAATGAATCCACTATGTACCCAAACTTGTGAAACACAATGAAAGTAGCTTTAAGAGGAAAATTTATAGCACTAGATGCCTGTATGAAAAACTTAGAGAAATCTCACACTAGAGAACTAACAGCATAACTGAAATCCTTAGAACAATTAGAAGCAAAATTACCTAGAAGGAGTAGACAGCAGGAAATAATGAAACTTAGAGCTGAAATCAATGTAATTTTAAAAAAATACAAAAAATCAATGGACCAAAGAGTTAGTTCTTTGAGAAAGTCAACAAGATAGATAAACCCTTATCCAAACTAACCAAAAAGCAGAGAGAAAGAGAGTATCAAAATCAACAAAATCAGAAATGAAAGGGCAACATAACAATAGACCCCCAAGAAATCCAGAGAATTACCAGGTTATACTTTGAAAAACTATATTCCACAAAAATGGAAAACCTAGAAGAAATGGACAGCTTTTTGGACAGGTAATATTTACCAAAATTAAATAAAGATAAGGTTAAATACTTAAACAGACCTATAACTCTAAAGGAAATTGAAGCTGTCATTAAAAGCCTCCCAAGTACAAAAAAGCACAGGTTCAGATAATTTCATTATAGAATTCTACCAGACATTCAAAGAAGAACCATTACCAATACTCCTCAAACTGTTTCACACAGTAGAAACTAAAGGAATACTGCCAAACTCTTTTTATGAGGCCAACATTACACTAATACACAAGCCACTCAAAGACGAAACAAAGGAGGAGAATTATAGACCTATTTTCCTCATGAATATTGGTGCTAAAAGTCTGGCAAACCATATATGATAACATATAAAAAATATAATCCACAATGACCAAGTAGGCTTCATCCCAGAAATGTAGGGATGGTTCAACACACGAAAAACTGTGAATGTCATCCATCATATAAACAAACCGAAGCAAAAAAAATCACATGATCATATCCTTAGACACTGAAAAAACCTTTGACAAAATCTAACACTCCTTTATGATAAACGTCCTGGAGAGGTCAGGAATATAGGAAAAATATCTAAATATAATAAAGGCGATTTACAAGAAGCTGATAGCCACCATCAAACCTAATGGAGAAACATCTACAGGAATCCCACTAAAATCAGGAACTAGACAAAGATGTCCTCTCTCCCCATATCTATTAGTTCCCTTGTCAACATAGTTCTCAAAGATTTAGCTAAAGCACTAAGAAAATGAAAAGGGATTAAGGGGATACAAATTGGAAAAGAAGAAGGGAAACTATTTCTTTTTGCAGATGATATGATTGTATACATAAGTGACCCACAAAATTCTACCAGGGAACTTTTACAGCTGATAAACACCTTCAGCAATGTAGCAGGATACAAGATTAACTTAAAGAAATCAGTAGCTCTTCTATACACTAAAGATAAAAGGGCTTAAACATAAATAAGGGAAACATCAGCCTTTATAATAGCTGGAAATAGCATTAAATACCTTGGAATAACTATAACCAAAGAAGTCACAGATCTATTTGACAAAAACTTTTAATCACTGAAGAAAGAAATTGAAGAGGCTATCAGAAAATGGAAAGTTCTCTCCCATGTCCCTGGATAGGTAGGATCAACATAGTAAAAATGGCATTTCTACCAAAAGCAATCTATAGATTCAATGCACTTCCCATCAAAATACCAAAAAAAAATTTTTACAGACCATGAAAAAACAAAACTCAACTTCATTTGGAATAGCAGGAAAGCCAGGATTGCCAACACAATTTTGCTCAACATGATAACCACAAGAGGTATCACCATCGCAGACTTCAAGTTATACTATAGAGCTACAGTAATAAAAACAGCCCGGTACTGGCATAAAAACAGACTTGTGGATCCATGGAATTGAACTGAACATCCTGGCATTAACCAAAAAATCTGTGATAAAGTGATCTTTGAAAAAGAGGACCAAAATATTCAATGGAAAAAAGATAGTATCTATAACACATGGTATTGGCATAGCTGGATGGTAGTGTGTAGAAAAATGCAAATAGATCCAAGCCTGTCACCCTGCACAAAACTCAAATTGAAGTGGATTAAATGCCTCAACTTAAACCCAGCCACTTTAAACTTGATAGAAAAGAAAGTGGGAAATATCCTCCAATGCATTGGCACAGGTGACCACTTCCTAAATATAACACCAGTAACATAGACAATCATAACAACAATCAATAAGTGGTACCTCCTAAAACTGAGAAGCTTCTGCAAAGCCAAGGATATAGTTCATAAGACAAAACGACAGCCTACAGAATGGGAAAAAATTTTCACCAACCCTACAAGTAACAGAGGACTGATCTCTAAAATATAGAGAGAACTCAAGATACTAGAGCCCAAAATCTTCAATAACCCAATCAAAAAATGGGGTTCAGATCTAAAAAGGGAATTATCAGCAGAAGAATTACAAATGGCTGAAAACACTTGAAAAAGTGCTCAACATCTTTAGCCATCAGAGAAATGCAAATCAAAACAACTTTGAGCTACCACCTGACACCTGTCAGATTGGCTAAGATAAGAGACACAGATGGCAGTCTATGCTGGAGAGGGTGCAGTACAAGGGAAACACTGCTCCATTGTTGGTGGGAGTGTAAGACTGTTCAGCCACTCTGGAATGCAGTATGGCAGTTTCTCAGAAGACTGGTAATCAGTCTCCCCAGAGATCTAGCAATACCACTACTGGGCATTTACCCTTAAGATGCACATTCTCACTCCAAAGGCATTAGCTCATCTATGTTCACAGCAGCATTATTCATAATAGCAAGAACCAGGAAACAACCTGGATGCCCCTCAACTGAAGAATGGATTAACAAACTATGGTACATCTACATAATGGAGTACTATTCAGCAGTAAGAAAAAATGATATCCCAAAATTTGCAGGCAAATGGATGGATTTGGAGAATATCCTCCTGAGCGAGGTATCACAAACCCAGAAACATAACCCAGGGATGTACGTACTCATTAGTGGACTTTAAAAATCTAAGCATGTCCAAGCTGGGAACCAAAACCACTGAATAGCTTAGGATCTGAAACACCTTGGACTGGCACCTTGGAGCTCATTACCTGCAGATGAACACCTGATCCAGTCTTCATGTTGGAGTGAGGAAAGCATATCTGGCTGGAATGGATGCTGAACTAAGCTACCTTGAGGCCCTGGGCCTTCCTGCCCTTGCTGGGGAGGAGATTAAGCAATGGAGAGAAGAGTGAGTGACTGGGAAGTGCAGTAGGGGTAAAGGAATCTGAACAAGGGGATACATAGATTAAAAATATGACTTTATCCATAACAAAAACTGGAGTTCAGAGCTAAAAAGGAATTACCAGCAGAAGAATTACAAATGACTGAAAGGCACTTGAAAAAATGCTCAACATCTTTAGTCATCAGAGAAATGCAAATGAAAACATCTTTGAAATACCACCTTACACCTGTCAGATTGGATAAGATAAAAGACACAGAGGACAACCTATTGGAGAGGATATGGAGCAAGGGGAACACTCCTCCTTTGTTGGTGGGAGTGTAAGCTTTTTCAGCCACTGTGGAATGCAATATGGTGGTTTCTCAGAAAAAGTGGGTTTCAATTTCCCCAAGGACCCAACAATACCACTATTGGGCATATACCTAAAGATGCACATTCACACCTCAAAAGCATTAGCTCAACTATGTTCATAGTAGCATTATTCTTATTAGCAAGAACCTGGAAACAACCTAGAATCTCCTCAACTGAAGAATGGAGTAACAAACTGTGGCACATCTAAATAATAACAATGAAGTACTACTCAGCAGTAAGAAAAAAATGATATCCTAAAATTTGCAGGCAAATGGAAGGATTTGGAGAATATCCTCCTGAGTGAGGTATCACAATCCCTGGAAGATAATCAGGATCTACTTCCACATTCGTGGACTTTAGGACTTTAAACAAAAAGCAAAGCACACCAAAGCTGCAAACCACAACCACTGAACAGCTTGGGATCTGAAGCACCTTGGACCAGCATCTTGGAGCCCATTCCCTCCAGAGAAACACCTGACCCAATCTTGATATTGGGATGAGGAAATCTGACTTGCCTGAAGTGGATGCTGAACTAAGCCACCTTGGGACCTCCTGCCATTTCTAGGGGGGGATATGAAGAGATGGGGAGAAGAGAGTGTAACTGGGAGGGTTCATGTGGGGGAAGGGAGTTTGAACAAGGAGATACATGGATAAAAAATGAGACTTTATTTAAAAATTAAAAAATAACATTTAAATATAATAATAATAAAAGACATCTCACATTCTTATGTTTCAAGATTGTGTAATTTATTATGCAAAGAGTTAAACACATTTAACTATACTGTCAGTTGTTTTGGACATCAAGAAATACCTGTGATAACATTACTCTTTGAAGTAATTTGTTCTCCAAGTGAGCATAAAATTGGGAGCAATGGCAGTCAATGGAGATGCAAGGATTTCTTTTAATGATATGAATATTGATTAGTATGTTGAATATTGATAGTATATTTATAGATCAAA
This sequence comes from Sigmodon hispidus, assembly GCA_004025045.1. Classification (NCBI taxonomy): domain Eukaryota; kingdom Metazoa; phylum Chordata; class Mammalia; order Rodentia; family Cricetidae; genus Sigmodon; species Sigmodon hispidus. The sequence continues at coordinate 20,508 of PVIH01006852.1, forward strand.
CATGGTGTGCGTGTGTGTGTGTGTGTGTGTGTGTAAAATTCCATGATATAGGAAAATACAAAAAAACTGGGCAGATAATAGATTTGAGTAGGCAAGCAGGGATACGATCTCAAAGACAAATGAATTAAAGAGCCTTAGTAATCTATGGTAACACAATATAAAAAGTTATGTAGATAGAGATGACAGTAGACAGCTAGATACAGTTTAAGTTTCTTCCTAACTGCTTCATTTTCTTCAGTGAAATGGGAAACACTGAGGAGGATTGGATGTACGTGTGAGGCATGTAGGAAAACGTACACTAGTCATTAAGCAGATGGAAGACTGAACTAAGAATACAAAGTAAGCTCACTGAGAAGCATTAAGGATCCATTTGAAATCCATGATAACTCACTTAAATTAAAACTAGCAAAGGTTATCATAATTTCCTTCGGTCAAGATCAGAAGCAAGAAAAGATGCCCAGCATAGATGAATGTAAAGGCTTAAACAGGGCTGTAATTTTCAGAAGATAATAAGAAGTAGGGAGAAAGGGTAAAGAGAATGAAAATGGTATAAATGGAAATGATTATAGCAACTTATCACTATATTTAAATATTCCAAGTAGGAAAAAAGAGAGAGTGAAATCTTGAGATAGTCAGCTCAGTGTCTTGGTGGCATCGATAGATTATTGGAAATGGTAAATAGAAAGGTAGGATATGGTAGCAAGAGAATATAATGCCTGAAATGAGATAAGAAAGGGCTTTGTTACAGCCTTCAATACTTTCTTTATATTTCATGTGCTCTGTCACACTTACTGTGTCACTCTCTTGTTCCTAAGAAAGTTTTCAGTTTTTCAGTACACTGAGTAAATTAAAAATCCTAACTCTTACAAAAATAACCAAGGAAAATAAAGTCTCTAAAGATTGTATTATGACACAAGGCATGAAATTAAAAAAAAAAATACATCCACAAGTATTAGTCCACTAACCAATGGCTGCTTAGAATCAATTCTTTTTTATAGTTACAAAATATAATCCATTAATTTTTATAAAACAAAAGTCCTGCTAAAGTCACTAAAAGTAAAGAATACTTCTCTCTAATAAACAAACTGAATACAGCTGAATTTCATTAATATTATACAATAGAGTGGTTATATTTCTGAGTTTTACAGCTAATGTATAATAGTCTGGTAATATTTTCTAAGCTGCAGCATATTTAATTTGCTGTTAATGAGGGGAAAACAAAGTACAATTGCCATGTATTTGTTATTTCGTTATATATAATATTTATAAACAAGCACGTTATCTATCTTTGAATGCTGAAGAATAATTTTGTCGGTCATCTATGTAACCATTAACACATAATTAGTATCAAAAGTAATTAAAGCAAGAGTTCCCACTTGTAAAAAAAAAAAGGTCAAAATAGCTAAATGAATTTCATTTCATTCTACACAAACCAAATAAGATATTGCTACTGTCTTAAGACCCTGCCGTAGAATGTTGAACTTTTCTGAGGGTCAATTAATTCTATAAGATTCAGGCTTTCATTTTTCCAACAAGAAACTATCTGCTCTCCTGGAAATTGCTACCCAGGCAACTGACTTGTTGACACTTAACTTTTCAAGGATCAATAGTTAGGTTGGAATTGAATTATGAGATATGTTCGATGTCCTTGAAAATCTCTTGGTAACCATGGTAGAGAGGAAGAAATAAGGGTAGAAGGTGATAAAAACTATTTCTTAGTGTCTGAGATAAACTAGGAAAATTATTTATTGTGAAACATTTTTTCTTGCTATATTGCATAAAATACAATGGTATATATTCACTGAATATTTTAGACTAAAATATGAAACATTCACATATTCACATGTTATATAGCATTTTACAGAACAGTATGATTTAAGAGCAAAAATTAGGCAAATTACTGTATACTCATATTTATATATTCTTCTACATTGTGGACTATTTCAAACACACTCAGAAAACATAGTGACAATATACTGAATTGTCCTGTCCTGATTATAGATATTCAATAATTAACATGTTTTATTTTTATTTCAAAAATTATAACCTCTTCTGATGGTGTGACTTGCTAGCATAATAACTACTCAAATATTTCTTGATGAATCACACTTGGATAATCAAAACAAATGTCATGCTTCCTGTTAAACAAATACATTAAGGGATTATCTGGAAAGAATTTGTGATACATTAAGGATTTGATATTCTAATTTATTTCCTTGATTATTAAAGAACAAAATATCCAAATTACTGTCCCATTTAAAAAATGATGAATTTCTTCCTTATTCTCATGGTAATGATTACGGTATGTTTCTGTCTTCAACTGATTATCTGTATTCAGTTATGGTTATGCTAAAATTTAGAATTTCAATAGATACTCATTTATATTCATTCATTCTTTTCAATGTGCACAAATTCACTATGGAATTATTATGCTATATCTTTGGCTACAGATTAAGGAAGCTTTTGTGTACAATTTGTGAGAGTGATATGGTGGAGTTTTGTCAAATAATTTAGATTTCATCTTTTATTTTTACAGCACTAAAAACCTTAATTGAAAAGACTAGAATGGAGAATAATTGGGAATTAACTTTTGGATTAGCACTACCTGCCAAAATATGCTTTAGTCCTCTGCTATTCCTCTGATACTAGCTTATCTAAATTCTGAGACTGAACAATGAAAATATTAAAATGAGTAACTAGTTACTGAAAGGTCACAAATAGTAAAGAAGTTGCTGTGATTCAGTTCAGTAAAGGACCTTATTAAACATTAAATATTTCATATCTTGATTTTTAAGCACAACAAAGCCTAGAAAATGATTTCCAGTCAGGTCAATAAAGAACAGAAAAAAAATGTTACTGATTACTAACCCTAACCCTAACCCCCTAACCCTAACCCAAATTTAAAATTTTGGGTGAATATTGACTTTGTCAATTTAAAAAATATTTTCGTAACCACAAATTTCACTATATTTATCTAAATAAACTGATTTTCTCACGTGGAACATATTTGAAGTGAGTACTTACTTTTAGATAAAAAAAAAAAGAACAGCTTTATCATTTCCCATTGCTAGCTGTGTCAATATCATATACTATAATTTCTTTTTATTACATTTTACATTATCATTTAAAGTGATTGATTTTACTATAGGATTTGTGTGTGTGTGTGTGTGTGTGTATTTGTGTGGTAATTACAATTTGATTAGTTTTGTAGAATTATGGATCCCATAATTTGGTGAGCCTTACCAAGGGATATATGAAAGATATTTTTCTGAACTTCTACTTGTACCTTTGCTAGCTAAGGCCTGAGGTACAAATGAAATTCACCAGTTATGTTTAAGTTCAATATCTGCTACTGATCTACCTGCAAGCTGCAAATCACTGACTTGGTTGGTATGTACAGAGGTTGGAATTAAAGCCAATGTGAAGTGAAATAGAAAGAGAGGACCACTATGGGAAATATATAGGGGCACCAAGAAGCTCTAGAACCTCTGGAGCAATTCTTCAGCATCTAGAAAATTGTGCATAAAATAGCACAATGCTTAGACAAAGAATGTAGCTCAACAGTAAAGCATTTGCCTAGAAAATAGAAGACTGTGGCTTTAATCTCAAATATGGCAAAAACTAAAGTACATGGCTTTGTCTAAAAGCTAATATATTTTGAGGTGAAAAGATAGGAGAAGCAAGAACTTCACATTCAAGTACCAGTTTCTTTAGTCTAGTCTAGTCTCATTACAAAGAATTTGGGCTCTTAGGAAAATGGGTGATTCGCAGTCTAGGGCAAGATATGTCTGGAGCATCTTACAATAATGTAAAGAAATGTTGACAGAAAGAAAAACTCAGCAATGATGGGCACATATCAAAAGATCACATTAGCCAACTGAAAGAGCTCTCAAATTTAAATGTAAGACATTTCAACAAAGAAAAAAAAGAATTGTATTGCATAAATACAACATAAATATCCATGGATCCATACTGATAAATAAAAACCAATTGACTTCACAGATCAATTGAAGAGGAGAGATAAATCTTCTGTGTGGAAAAATTACAATTTTTGTAAATTTTCTATCATGAAGGAGAAGATATAATATTTCCCACTTTGAAGGATGGACTATGAATAATGACTTTCTTCCAAAGATTATACTAAGAAGCAATGTGTGATGGTACAAGCCTATAATCCCAGAATTTGGGAGGCTTAAGAGAGAAAAGAAAGAAAGAGGGAGTTGCTTTACAGTAAAAAAAAACAAATACTCCTTCAAATCAAGTGATCAAAGTCAACATCAATTGTCATGTCATATTGATCATTTGTAACCTTGATATAATATGGGGAGGAGGGCATTTTATGTCTCTAGTCTTCATTTCCAAAATTATCATTCCAATCTTTTTTCTGTGCTTTTTTGAAAGTTTTATTTTATTTTTTTTAAACTTTATTTATTTATCTTGGTGTTTTGCCTGGAACTGGAACTACAGACAGTTGTTAGCTGCCATGTGGGTGCTGGGAATCGAACCCGGGTCCTCCGGAAGAGCAGCCGGTGCTCTTAACTGCTGGGCCATCTCTCCAGCCCCGAAAGTTTTATTTTTTATTTAAAAGGGTAATTCTTTTAATTTTACATATCAACCACAGTTCCCCTTCCCTCCCCTCCTTCTACTAGCCCCTAGCTTCTCTCCACCCTACTCCTCATCCACTTCTCAGAGAGGGAAAGGACTCCCACCGGGAGTCAGTATAATCTGCATAACAAGTTGAGGCAGGAATAAACCCATCCACCATAGGAAGGCTGAACAAGATATCCCTCTATAGGGAATGGGCTCCAAAAAGCCAGTTCATGTACTAGAGATAAATCCTGGTCCCACTGACAGAGGCCCCACAATCTGCTCAAGCCACACACTGTCTTCCACATTCAGAGTGCCTAGTTCAGTGCCATGCAGGTTTCCAACTGTCGGTACAGAGCCCATGGACTAACTCTGAGTAGCTCAACTGTCTCTGTGGATTTCCCCATCATGACCTTGATCCCTTTGCTTATATAATCCCTCCTTACTCTCTTTGACTGGACCGGGAGTTAGGGGCAGAATTCTTTGCCTTTTTAAAGTTTCTGTCACTTTTCTTTTTCTCATTTGTTCATTGTATTTAATTCTTAGAAGTGATGGCACAGTAGCAAATTCAGTGGAATTTTAGAAGACCAAATGCAGATGGATACTGGATCCAAATAGTATCGTTGTAAAGAAAGCTAAAGATTTCCCCTCTTTCAATGACATAAGAGTGCTTTTGCTTAAGGTCCACTAATGAGTAAGTACATTCCCTGCTTATCCTTCTGAGTTTGTGATACCTCGCTCAGTAACATATTCTCCAAATCCACCCATTTGCCTGCAAATTTTAGGATATTATTTTTCTTACTGCTGCGTAGTACTCCATTGTGTAGATGTACCACAGTTTGTTAATCCATTCCTCAGTTGAGGGACATCTAGGTTGTTTCCAGGTTCTTGCTATTACAAATAATGCTGCTATGAACATAGTTGAGCTAATGCCATTGGAGTGCAACTGTGCCTCTTTAGGGTATACACCCAGAAGTGGTATTGCTGGATCCTGGGGGAGATTGATTCCCAGTTTTCTGAAAAACTCCATACTGCTTTCCAGAGTGGCTGAACAACCTTACACTTCCACCAACAATGGAGGAATGCTCCCCTTGCTTCTAAACCTCTCCAGCATATGTTGTCATCTGTGACTTTTATCTTAGCCAATCTGACAGGTGTCAGGTGGTAGCTCAAAGTTGTTTTGATTTGTATTTCTCTGATGGCTAAAAATGTTGAGAGCTTTTTCAAGTGCCTTTCAGCCATTTGTAATTCTTCTGCTGAAAATTCCCTTTTAAGTTCTGAACCCCATTTTTTGATTGGGTTATTCAAGGTTTTGGACTCTAGATTCTTGAGTTCTTTATATATCTTAGAGATCAATCCTCTATCACTTGTAGGGTTGGTGAAAACCTTTTCCCATTCTGTAGGCTGTCATTTTGTCCTTTTGACAGTGTCCTTGGCTTTACAGAAGCTTCTCAGTTCCAGGAGGTTCCACTTATTGATTGTTGTTCTTAGTGTCTGTGCCTCTGGTGTTATATTTAGAAAGTGGTCGCCTGTGTCAATTCTTAGAAGGGTATTTCCCACTTTCTTTTCTATTAAGTTCAGAGTGGCTGGTTTTATGTTGAGGTTTTTGATCAACTTGGATTTGAGTTTTATGCAGGGTGACAGGCTTAGATCTATTTGCATTTTTCTACACACTACCAACCAGGTATGCCAACACCATTCGTTAAAGATACTATCTTTTTTACATTGAATATTTTGGACCTCTTTGTCAAAGATCAGGTGTACATAGGTTTTTGGTTTAATGCCAGATCCTCAATTCTATTCCATTGATCCGCAAGTCTGTTTTTGTGCCAGTACCAGGCTGTTTTTATTACTGTAGCTCTATAGTATAACTTGAAGTCAGGGATGGTGATGCCTCCTGAGGTTCTTTTGTTGAGCAAAATTGTTTTGGTAATCCTGGCTTTCCTTTTATTCAAAATGAAATTGAGTATTGTTCTTTCAAGGTCCGTAAAATATTGTGTTGGGATATTGATGGGTGTGCATTGAATCTGTAGATTGCTTTTGGTAGAATTGCCATTTTTACTATGTTGATCCTTGGAATTTTTTTCTTTGTTCTGTCTGTTTTGTGGCTTCATTATTATGTGGTGAGCAGACTTTTTTCAGGTCATATCTATTTGGTGTTCTGTAAGCTTCTTGTATCTTTATAGGCATTTCCTTCTTTAAGTTAGGAAAGTTTTCTTCTTTGATTTTACTGAATACATTATCTGTGACTTTAAGCTGGTATTCTTCTCCTTCTTCTATTCCTATTATTCTCAAGTTAGGTCTTTACATGGTGTCCCATGTTTCCTGAACATTTGTGTTATGGCTTTTTGGTTTTAGTATTTTCTTTGACTGATATATCTATCTCTGCTACTGAGTCTTCCATTTCAGAGATTCTCCCTTCTATCTCTTGGATTCTATTGGTTACACTTGTATCTGTACTTCCAGCTCTTTTCTTCAGATTTTCTATTTCCATCTTTGCCTCATTTTGAGCCTTTTTTTATTGCTTCTATTTCAGTTTTTAGTTCCTGGATTGTTTCTTTCATTTTTTTGGTTTAACTTTTCTTGGTTTTCTTTCAAGCATTTATTTATCTCTTCCAGTTTATTGTTTGTATTTTCTTCTATTTCTTTAAGGAAATTTTTTATCTCCTCTTTTAAGGCTTCTATAACCTCATAAAGGTGTTTTTAATGTTGTTTCCTTTTCATTGCTCTATTCAGGTCTTAGTGTTGTAGAGCCACCAGATTCTTCTGGTGGTGCCTTGTTGTTCTTTGTATGTATTCTTGCACAGTCATCTGCTCATTGCTTCCTCTGCTCTAGACACAGGTTGTGTGTTCCAGAGTTATGTCTGTCTTTGATGACACAACTTGCCTTGAAGGCAGAGCCTGGCCAAGACTCTGTGTTCCCTGTGATTGCTAGAGAAGGATTCTCCCAGGCTCTCACTCCCTCTGGACATGGGTCGTATGGACCAGAGAGATGCCCACCTCTCACTCTGCCCATCCCAGTGTTACATGATAACTCTGAGGAACTGCTACAGTCAAAAAACCTTTAAAAGACATGCTAACCAAGCCAAGCAAGGTGACATGTGCCTTTAATCCCAGTTCTCAGAAGGTAGAGGCAGCCTGATCTCTGAGAGTTTAAAGCCAGCCTGGTCTAAGTAGTAAGTTCCAGGACAGCCAGAGCTATACAGTGAAACCATGTCTCAAAACACCAAAATAAATCAAAGAGAGAAACATAACAATTAAATAGAATGCAATATGCAATATTTGAATAATATTCTGAAACATAAAAAAATCTAGGAAGAACAGTAAAGAAATATTAAGTATGACCTTTAGTTTATGGTAGTGTGCCATTGTTACATTTTTCACTAGCTCATGGATTGTAATAAATATCATAGTAATAAGAGTATAGAATATATAATAGTGTAGATGTTTAAATACCATGCTACATTTGTAATCATTCTGTTAATCTAAAAGTTATGTGAACATTTATTTTAAAACAAATAGATTTTAATTATAGCCCCTCCTCCATTAGAATAAATGTCTACAAAGTATATTCTTTTCAAGTAGAAAATTATTAAGTTTAGCATCATAGAATTTTATGTAGCACTGAACATTATATATCTACTAAGAAACAGTGAAATTTCTATTTATTTAAACAAACAACAGGAAATTCAGAGAAATTTTAATATATAAACCTTTATTTTCCTAAAAGAAAAAACAGTAACAATATTTCTGTATAAGTACACTTATGTGATTAAGAACTGGGAAATATATGTGATGCATATAATAAGCTGTTAAGTTTACTAAGATTTGGGGTATAAAGAGGAAGAAGGGTAAGGAAGGGGGTAGCAAGACTGAGGACATATGTATAGTAGAGGCAGTAAGCAATAACTGCTTCATTAACTCAGTCCTGAACCTTTGCATGGTGGGGATAAAAATTTGTAAATAAACTATAAATTTGTATTAACACACAGAATAACAAAGAAATTTGGGGAAAAAGAAAGTATTTTTGATTGGTAGACATTAATGGTGGTAAGGATTAATACCCAGCAGGCATGGGTAGTGACATCCTGGAAAATACGTCAGTCTTTAAAAGTGAATGACATCTATTTCTCAATTTTGCCAAGAGCTACACAAGTAGAATCTATTGCCCATCACTAAGGATGTAGTGATAATGATAGCCTCTTCTGCCAGGACCATGGGAATTTTTCTTGCCTTCAAAAGAAAGTAACCTCTTCATTTGTTCCTCTCAGTGCTCCCCTGCCCATGTGCACAAAAGTGATTCTAAGGCTTCAGGAGCTTTCTCTATTTATACACTACCTTGTTCTCTTGGCCTTTAGAACAATGAGGACTCACCAGGGAGCTCTGAGAGCTTTTGATGAAGAAGTGACATAGCTTTACACAGGATACAAAAATAGGAAGGGTCTGTATTTTCAAGAAGTTAAAATCAAATAGTAGAGTGCAGGTCCCCGGTGAATAAGACCAGTGATTCTCAAAATGGCAGAATTGAAAGGTGAGTTAAAGGTCATCTCAGCTCTCTACTTTAATAGCTAATGTACCCTCTGTCTGCTGTGCTAGATCCTAGGTCATAATGCTGGGCTGCCAGGGAGATCATATTGTGCAGTCTCTAAAACAAAACAATTTGCTTCTCATTGTAAATTTCTGGCAAGAATTAGATCTATTAAATGTTAGGAATATAGGACTTGGAATTTCAGGATGACCAAATGTTTATTGAGTTTTATGTGGAACATTTAGACAGAGTAGAGTGAAGTTCATTTTTGTAAATTGTATGGATAGTACCAGTAGATTATCTGCTGTGAGGTCTCTGGGCAGCATTTGAAGCTACTTTCCATCAACAAGAGAAGTAGCAAGACCTTGACCTAAATGAACTGGGAGGTGGTCAGGTTCATAGCCAAGCATGAAGATCATTGAGTCAATTAGCTCTGTGGTGAAATAATTGTTACTATAATACTCTGGAGCAGGTTTGGGTGAAGTTAGGAAAGAAATGAGTCACACAATGTTCAAAATTAAAGAAACACATGCAGTAAACAGGAGTTCTGAGTTATGAGAATCTTATAAGAATTTGGTATGTAGTTTCAATAGATCATTGAAACTGAGCTTATTAAAGTCCTTTGGCTGCTGCTACATAACACAAGTTATACCAGCAAACATTCCAATATAACATTTCCAAACAAAAGACTGCAAGGCATGCAGTTGACCAATATTTTCAAATGACACTTACCTTAAAACACAAGTGTAGAATCCACTGTCTTGTGCCTCAGCAGAGTGAAACCATATTGAATCTTCTTCTTTGCTCATCCTAACCTCTGAAAAGATGATAGGTTCTTCCAAATCACCTTTGTTTTTGTACCACATGAGCCTGAGCCCAGTACTCTGGGCCATGCTATAATTGGTACGAATATAACTGTAGAAAAGGGCACATTTCACTCTCACAGGTTCACCTGCCAAAGCCATGTATGTCTTCAGATCCACTGACCAGTCAATGCAGCCATCCACTGAAAGAAAACAAGACAAGACATGAGGGAATATAATTCATAACAACAGCAAGAGCAGTAACTACTGCCATCATGCACAGGTAACATTTTTTGAGTCATAGAGATCACTTTATTCAATCCTCCCAGTGGCTTTATATGAGACCTTAGCATCTTAGATGTGAGCAAGTAAAGATGCTACACTAAGTCTGTGTCCTTAGGTATTTTCCTATTCTCTACAGCAATTTAGGTAGAACTCTGCTAGATAAGCTCCTCCACAACTCTCTTTAGTATTCCACACATACCTATATGGTTGTCTCAGGGCTCCCCAGCCAGGTCCTCTAGATCCTCACTCCAATAGAGTGGCCTGATAAGTAAATTGCACCTATTATCCAGAAAATCTTTTTGTCTGTGAGACTATATCAATCTAGACTGCTAGCATGACACTGACATGCCAGTTTCAGGTAATTCTAAGTGATTATTTGGTATAAATCAAGTGATTATTTGGTAGGAATCTTATAAAACTAGTATTTTTTAAAGATTTAATTATTATGCATACAGTGTTCTGTCTGCATGTATGCCTGCAGGCCAAAAGAGGGTACCAGATCTCATTACAGATGGTTGTGAGTCACCATGTGGTTGCTGGGAATTGAACTGAGAACCTCTGAATGACCAGCCAGTGAGTTTAACTGCTGACTCATCTCTCCAGCATCCGAACTAGTATTTCTAAGAAACTTCTGCCCAGATTAGGTACACTTCTGGAATTAATGCTTGTATTCATCTTTATAGATGAGAATATCAATATTCATTTAAGAAGACCTTACCCAAAGACACAGAGCGCTAATAAATGGTAGGAAACCAATATCTGACCAGAGACTCTATATATTCTTAATCCCTACCCTGTATTATCTATACCTATAATTGTGATAATGTTTTTTACTTGCTGATGAGAAAGCAATGAATGCTGAGGTTGGAAGCAATGGGCACTTAAATTGATTATTTGCTTATATATACTTAAAATTTTTCATGGTAGGACCTATTAATACCTGATATTTAAGCATAGGTTGTTTATTTATGCCCTTAGGCCTCACTTGTTTCTTAGGTGCTAAATGTTCATGGAGAAATATTAATGTCAGCTTTAATCAAATAAATTTAAGTGGCTAAGTCTAATATTAAAGCAATACAGTAAAATCTCGTTTTCCAAAAGCATTAGAAATGGATACAAAAGATAATTTAGTATGCTATTGAATACAAGTAGTTTAGATATTATACTTCTGAATGCCTATTGTTTTCTAAGAATTTCATCAAATGATGCTGTCCTTTTATAATACCTGATTATCCTTTATAAATCATATCATTAAAACGTGTAAATATTTTCATTCTAAAATGGTGTTTTACTTTTAATTCTGTAAGCTGGTCTGCTTCCTTTTTCAGATATTGAGAACCTTGTAACCCAGTGTTTTAATCCTTTAACCTCAGTTGACAGGAAGCTTAGAGCCAAATGCAATGCTCAAATGTAATAACTATCATACTTCAAAGTTTCACATTCTGTATCTGAAGGGTTATTGAACTAGGGTTCAAGGGCACTCATGGAAAAGGTGCTCTAATAGGCATTAGTTTGCTGGCAAAATAATGTGCCTATGCACATAGGCATACTTTTCGAGGAAGATTTTATACTACACTTCATTAGATTGTCAAAGGAGTGTATAGCCTGAGAACTCCATGGTTTCTTTTTCATAATTGTTGTGTGGTTTAGCAGAGCAAAACCATGGCCTTGTACAAGTTAAGCTACTGATTTACAACTTAGGCATGACTTCTAATCTTGTTCTAATGTCATTTTTCACTACTTAGGTTCATATGGGCTTTTATGATGAACTCCTAGAGTAGTTTTTGAAGTAGCAGAACAAAAATTGCTTTTGAATTAACAAAATTGACTTAACAAAATTATCTCAAACTATAATTACCATCTTGATAGAAGAACAAAGATTTTGTTATGTTTTGTTTTGTTTTTTCATTTCCTTCCTAAACTCCTTCAGGTTACTCCTCTAATCTGTCTGCCATCTAATCTAGATCATTGCAAGATCAAGGTACATTTCCAATCTTAACAGATTAGTTTTGTCTATAAATAATGAGTCAGAGTTGATATTGAACATAATAAAAATATTTGCTCTTGAGTCACACAATCCATGCCCAACATCAGTTTGTGACATTTAACTGCCATTAGAATTAACTTTATCACACAGACTTGGAAAGCATACTGAGAATTCATTTCCTGTTGAAAACTATCTGAACCACATGTATTTGGTTTAATATATGTATGGTCCCTTTGATTCTTCTTCCCTCGTTTTAGGCATCAGAGAAGTAGTATTTATAAATAAGGCGCTCAACAGCTAAAAAATAGAAATTTAACAAGTAGGAAAAATGTAATTTTCAATGTCATTGCTTTATTTTTCCCACTTTTCATATTCACAATACATGATTGTACCATGATCTATTTCCAGAATCCTGAAGGAGTTTTCCAATAAAATAGACAAAAGGTATTATGTCAGGAATTATGAAGGCCCATCTGATACAAAATATTTTTGCTACAAAACACTAGGAGAAATCCATTCTCATGAGTTAAGGTATTATAGTTTTATATCTGAAGATCATTAGACCACTACCTGATTCTAACGAGGTGGTTTGATTTGTTTTTATTGGATTTCTATTCATAGAAGCTCACCTGCAGGAAAAGAATAGGTAGCATAGGATATAGTACATTTATTTTTAGATTTGGTACTAGTGAAAGCAACTTGAAAGTATAGAGTGAAGTTCAAGAGTGAAGTCAGGTAGAATGCAGTATTAAAGTTTTGAAATCTTCATTAAGTAAGAAGCACAGAGAGATATCAGAGGATCACAAAAATGGAACAGTGAGTAAAATGTAAGACCTGACTGATTTTTCAATGCCACCATGATTTACCAGTGTAAGTTATATTGCTGCCACAAAGAGATGATACTAACACATTACATCCCCAGGACCATTGGAATGTTGAACAGCCATCCATATTTTGAAAATAGCCGAAGAGATGTATTTGTGATGCAGCTGGCAATGGTGGAAGCTATAGCCAAGTAAGTAACAATGGTGGAAGTGAATAGTCCACAAAGGAGGCTAGCCTATGAGCTTGACTCCATCAACCCCAGCTTCCAGCCCACAGAACCATCCAGACCTATTCTATTCACAATTCCAGTGGCAGTTCTGTAAGCAGAGCCCCCACAGGGTTTCATCGAAAAGTGTTTTCCATATAGACTGGATTTTCTCACAGGTGATTCCGTAACTGGGTCTCTCTGATTCATTACAAGTGTGAACAGATGCACCACAGGCAGGGAAACACTGTTTTCCCCCAAATGTTGAAATTCTGCAGTTGGTGAAGTTTATTTCAGAAAAAACATTGAAAATATAAAAGGTGTCTCATCTCGCCCAGTTTGATTCAGATCTCAGAAAGGCTCCAAAATTATTACTCTTGGTTTAGTCTTCTTGAAAGAAAATGCTTTAATATTTAAGCTTTTCACAACAACTATAACGGAGTAAAGAAAGCCACTAAAACAAGTTCAGAAATCTATTTTAATTATTTTTATTCCAATCTGCAAATACAGGTAAATAGGCATGTAATGGAGGATCTTGACATGAAGATTCAAAACAGGGGATATGGAGACTGTATTCATGGACATTGTGTCATCCATGCAGTTTATTTTGTCACAGGGAGACTCCTAGGAATAAAACAAGTGAAATTTCCAGAAAAGTACCCTAGGTAACACCAGCAAAGCTGTTTGGCCTCTTTGTAATAAGGCTTCTCAACTGCCATACCTAAATGCCTTAAAAAACAAAACCCTGTGGAAAAGCATATGAACCCATGTAAAAGGATATGATGTCAACATTAACAACTATCAATACAATTTTAAAGGAAAAAAAGAACACTGTACTTAAATTAGATTCCAATGGTCATGCACATTACAATTCTTTTACATTTGTGGTGGGGGAAATGGATATACAGGTGCGAATATAATTGCTAATTCTGTATTTTTTTTTACCTCAAATTTGGAATTCGCCTCAAAATACCCATTAAATAAAACTGTTCATTGGTCTATGAGAAACTATGCAAATTCCGGACACTTGAATGACTAGTTTTGTTGCAATTTACCTGCTTTTAGTGTCATAGTAATTTATTGTATATGTTTAATGCATTCCTTTTTTTTAAACCGGGTACTTAAAAAAAACTGTATGAACTAATTTTGTTCCATTCCTTTATATCATCAACCCTCACTTCAATCAATAGGGCAGTGTTTAGGGGCAATTCCAGAAATTTCCACTAGAGGGAGAGCTGCCCAAGTCTTTGTGTAGCACAAGTTCTCCCTGCCTACTTTTTCAAACTAAGATTTTAAGAGGGCAATCTCCAAGCACTGGTTGTTAATGAGAAATCCCAGCACAACTATGAAGATGCACCACTGTGATGATAGTGTTAGCCAAAAATTGAGGATGCAGCAGAGATCTTTCCTAAAAGAGAGAAAGGAGACTATACAAAGACCAAGAGAATAGAAGTGGAAAAGCAATAGCAACAGCAAGAGAAATTCACTGAGCCCTTAACCTTAACCTTAGAATAAGTAAACACTACAGTAGATATTTAGAAGTTTTGCAAGGTTTTTTGTCATGTTTTGACCTCTCTCTCTCTCTCTCTCCCTCTCTCTCATTTCATCCTTATATCCATTCAGGAAAATGATTCAATATTCCAATTTTACAAATAAGAAAATAAGCTCATAGAATTTAACGTGACTTGCTCAAGGTCACTTGAGGTACAATGATAGCAGGCACAACCTTCATAATTCTCCTTCACCACAGATAAAGTGAACTCTTAGAGCTTTGGCTCTTAATGTCTGTGTTTCATACTCTTCCTCCTTCTAGCCCAGGATCCAGTAGAAAATAATAAGTTCTGCTTGGTGGTGTCTAAATTGTCATATGTATGCCCCAGAGTCCACACCTGTCTAGTAGAGTACACCTATCAAGCTGAGTCATAGTCTATGCCTGCATGAAACTGAGAGGACTGATAACTGAGTTTGATGGGGTGCATGATGTAAAATTACCAAATAATAAATAAAAAAAAGATTATGTGAAAACTTTGAAAGTTTCCAGTTTGAGTTTTAAGTAGAAAGAGTTTCTTGTATTATTCTTGGTTGTTCAGTCTTTTGAAGAACAAGCCTTGAAGCTAAAACTCCTTCCTCCAGTGAGTACCCATGACCTACATCTTCACAATTAGTGTTAGATGTCTAGAGTTTTTTTTCCTACTTGACCACTTATTTACTTATTATCTGCCAATCAATAAATCCAAGTTAATCCTAGAAGCAAAACCCACTTTGCAATCTTTAATCAATACTAAAAGTTGCTAAAAAGTTTCTTGAAGTAAGACAGTTAGTTCAATTGCTAAACTTTAAAAAGCAAGCATGATATTAAAATCTGTACTTGTTTTACTAAGTGTCACAGTTTGAGTGTGCCATCAAAAGTCACATTGAAGTTTAGTTATTGTTTTGGTACTGGGATGGGAAATTTTCAAGAGATGTCTGGAATGTACTGGTTTTACTCTTCTCACAGACCAATGCCACCACATTGGTGGATTTCTGATTTAAAAAAAAAAAAAAGAAGAATGAGGTATCCTCAGCTTTCTCTCTCTGGCTAGCATATGTTTGCTGCTGCTCTTTTGTTAAGTTGCTGGATGCTGGTACCCATGTTCTTGTACTTCCCAGCACCCAGAATTATGTGCCTAGTAAACACCCATTGTTTATAAATTAAAAAATAACCATCAAGTAATATATGCCAATTATCATCTATAAATTACACAGGCTTACAAAGTAATGAATTACTAATAATCTATTATATCATATTCCTTCCTAAGAAGAGGTAAAAACCTTGGGTAAATAGTATACAAATTAAATATGTAAAGATAATCACCCACATTTATTATTATTATTATTATTATTATTATTATTATGAACAAAGAAGTCACACTTTCTATCCTTGTATATCCTTATTCAAGGTCCCTTCCCCCCCCCAACACATCAGTTTATTCTCTTTTCCACAACTCCCCATCCCCTCCCTGTGCAGGCAGCTGGCAGTCCCATGGTCCCACTGTCCCAATATTGCTTAGTTCAGTCTCCATTCCTGGTAGATCCAGTTTTCTCCCCCCAACCTGAAGACTGAGTCAGGTGTTCCTCTAGGGGGAATGATCACCCACATTTTACCATTAAAATCAAGTCATAAGAGTATGTACTTATATTAACATTTCTACTAATAAAATACTTATTGAATAAAATGTCATGAACCTTAGCCCTAGAATTTTAATGTTAGAATTATATGTATTCTAGTTCTATCTCAGGCCACTCTGTCCCTAAAGCCAAGTTTATTTTTATTTCTATCCATCACAGTGGACTCTGTCTCATGTGGTCTTATATCTAGAACAGGCAAATCAAATGTTCTAAGA
Source organism: Sigmodon hispidus (assembly GCA_004025045.1). Taxonomy (NCBI): domain Eukaryota; kingdom Metazoa; phylum Chordata; class Mammalia; order Rodentia; family Cricetidae; genus Sigmodon; species Sigmodon hispidus. The sequence continues at coordinate 37,111 of PVIH01006852.1, forward strand.
AGTGATTGACTTGTGCATATATTACTGTATCTGCACTTATTTGTCTCTAGCCTAGACTTGTAGATAGACATTTAAATACATTTCTATCTGAGAAAAAGAAATGTTGACTTTTAAACTTTTATCTGTGCTACAATATCCACCAATAGACAGAAGATCTCCTATTACAGCTCTATGAATGCAATGAATGATCACTTCTCTATGTTTTTGAAAGAATCTTTACATTTTTATGAATTGGATTATATGTTCCCCTTTCACACTTTTACCCCCTACTATTCATCAATGGGAAAGTTTTGCTGAAATAAAGTCTTTCATCTCATTTCAACCTAGTCATTAGGCCTAATAATGGGCTGGCAACCATTTTAATTTCCCTGTCATTAAAGATCTGTGTGATGCTTTGTCAGGATCATCTTTTTGTTATTTTTATCTGATGGGAGAGCCTCTGTGCTATTCTGAAAGTGGAATCACACTGGGTCTTTACAACCAACTGTTCAACTCCTGATTCCCTGAGTCCTGATGAGTTCCTAAGAAGTGGTCAGTAGCCAGTAGCTCTTCTCAGATGCAGTGATAAGGCTGAGAAGGGTCAGTAAAATGTCCCTGGGAGGCAGGATATGTACACTGCTCCCCAGCCCCTCTGCCAGGCTTGCTACTGCCCATTTAAATCCTGAATACTTGGCAGTAAGCTGTTTTCCTGTGCCAGTTCAGCCCCTCATTCCATAATCATTAATGGTTATCTGAGCCAAAAATGTTGGGAGTCATCCATGACTCTTATCCTCTCCTTCTCACTGACTTTCTCCCTAATCATTACTCCCATAATATATTAAGTCTTGCTATTTCTGATGTAATTTACATATCTCCCCATTTTTTTTATTTCTGAGGATAGTGAAGTATATATAGGACATCATATTTGCTTGGGTTGTTATAATATTCTTCCCTTATTGACTTTATTTAAATTGAGATAATTTTATGTACATATATTACACAACTTGATGTTTGGTATCTGTGTCTATTGTGAAATGATTAAGCTAGTTACTAGACCCTTTAACTCATTTATTTTCCAATTTTTGTGATAGGGCCATTTAAAGTCTACTCTCAAAAATATTCAGCTATTCACTGTTAGTATTGTTCTGTTGGAAGTTCTATCTCAGCCCTTGCCATTCACATTATATATTCAAAGAGTCTGGAATGATCGAGTGGAAAGTCCAACCTCTGCCTGTCTCCAGACACTGCATCCTCAAAGCTGGCCCCTCCTCTAGAGTGCCTGTCCCAGACCCCTGCTCCTGAGGAAGCCTGCCAAAAGTAAGGCCCTCCCTGGGGTTTCTCGAGACCATATCTACAGGCCACTTAAGGCCTGGTAGCCATATCTGCCATATGACTCTCCTCCTGCCTTTCTAAGTGTCACCCAGGATAGCTTTGCTCTGTATCCATTAAACCTGGGCTTTTTTCTAATTTGGTCTGATTTGGATTGTGTCTATGAACAGGGTTATTGGGGAACAAAAACTTTTCAAGTATCTATAGTTATTAATCTATAGAATAGATCTCTTATGCTTAATCTCTTGTTTATCTTTAACCTTAATTCAACCAACATTTCTTGTTCTCTCTGCCCTTTGTATTTATCACTCTAGACTCCTTTACAAGTTCACTCTTTCATTCCACATTTAAGTGACATCAAGCCAAATCTGCTTCAAAATGCATCAAGTCTCTTTCAACTCTCATCTAAACCTGGGTTTCATGTGTCTTTGTGATTTTAATTTCAATTTGTCTGATAAACAATGACATTGAGCAGTACTTTTTAAGCCTGTTGGTCATATGTATGCCATCTTTTGCGACTGTGTAATTCTGTTGTCCATTTTTAATGGGGATGATTTTCTGGAATATGTTTGAATATTGCCCATATTTCACATGCCAGTTCCCACTTTCTGTATAGTTTACAAATGTTCTCTCCCATTCCACAGTTTGTCTTCATCATGTTGATTGTTCACTTTGTAGAAGCCTTTTACCATTATGAAATCTCTGCTTTTGCATTTGTTGTATGTGCTGTTCAATGTATTGTAGTCTTCTATTATGATTTTTCTAAATGATCTCTCAACATTTCATTTCAGGTTTCCCAGAGCATTCAACAAGAAGTCTTCTCCCAGGTAGGCAAACATTCTACTACTGAACTATATCCTACCTTCCAATCTGATTTGGCAACCATGATCATAATGCACATTCTAAACCAGTGGTTGTCAACCTTCCTAATGCCACAACCTTTTAATACAGCTCCTCATGCTGTAGTGACCACCAACCATGAAATAATTCTCATGCAACTGTTAAGAGGGAATGTAAATATGTGCATTTTTCAATGGTCTTAGGTGACCCATATGAAAGGCTTTTAGACTACCAAAGGGGTCCTAACCCACAAGTTCAGAACTGATGTTTTAAACTCATGGTCACAGCCTTTTACATCTAAAAACTTTCAGAGAGTTCCTATCTGCCCATCTCTAAGTCTGGCTTCCCCTTGTTCATTTGGGACTATGTAACTTTTCAGTTTCTCTGTACAACTCTTCACGTGTACAACTCTTCAGTAAAATCTCACCATTGCCAGGAGAGGCCATGTACATTGCTTTTTTTTTTTTCTTACTAAGTTAGGGTTACTCTTGCTGTTAAGAAACACCATGACCAAAAAAGAAAGTTGGAGAGAAAGGGGCCTATTTGGCTTACACTTTCACATTGTAGTCCATTACCTAGGGAAGTCAGGACAGGAACCTGAAGGCAGGAGTTGACGCATAGGCAATGGAGGGGTACTGCTTGTTGGCTTGACCCTCATGGCTTATACAGCCTGTTTTCTTATAGTACCCAGGACCACCTACTGAGGAATGGTACTACCCAACAGTGGTCTGGGCCCTTTCTTATCAACCATTAATCAAAAATGTGCTATGTGCTCCACAGGCTTGCTCACAGACCAATCTGGTGTGTGTGTGTGGGGGGGAGAGATGAAGATTTTCTCAATTGAAGTTCACTCCTCTCTGATGACTTTGTCCTGCTTCTTTATACTGTATTAGTACTTCTTCTATCCATTGAGCTCATACATTCTCTTAAGACAAACTTGAGCATCCATGTCTATGGAATTGTACTTGAATATTTCATGTGGACTATTTCCTTGGTGGCACTCTTACCTCATGTGTCTGTTTATACAATTTCTTCACAAGTGAATTGTGTGTGGCCCATTTCATCTCTGTCTCTAGGAAAAGGCTCAATGGTGCACTGAACATAGTAGGCACTTAGTAAATCTTCAGGAGTTTAAAATCCTATAGCTACCTAACAATTTCCCTGACAAGAGTTATTTGAACTCCCTAGAAATACTGTAAGATTTTCCCTGCTGGTCCTATGCCCAGAGAGACATCATGCCAAACTATACATCCAGTAAGCTTCATACTGATGTCTCTAAACTCCTATAGGAATGTGAGGTAGAGTAGCCTCAAAGTATAAAATGTGATCATAATGATTTTGACTTTAGCTCCCAGAAGAAGAAATGGGAATAATAGAACTATCTCTTTGCTATACCCCTGCTCCAGAACTCCTAACTGAGTTAAATAACCAAGTCTATAATCAGGCTCTTCCAAACAAGCCCAATTCTAACAAAGTAGCAACCTACCAAAGTCCAAAACAGAAATTCCCTGCTCTAGTAAAAATTCAGTCTTCTTGTTCACTCAAACCATATCCTATCTTGTGTAAGAGCATTTATACCTGGGCTCTTGCCCACTCTGCTCTTTATTGCTTAGAACCTCACATCGTATTTTTTTCCTTTCATGAATTTCTTCAAACAAATTCTTGCTCTTTGTGCTAAATTTACCTAGGAGTCAAGCTAGAAATGATTTATCAGTGCCATACTCAGTTTTGGTTTGATATCTATCTATTTGCATATATATTCCTACCTACCTAATTATCACCTATCACTATCAGTATATTATTTCCACTCAGTACTTCCTGGACCAGATACTTAGTAGGTCTTATTGAAAACACATTTATACATTCTCATCCATGAGATATCACACAATTTAGTGTTGTCAGAGCAAAGTACATGGATTACTAATTTCACTCTACCTGGGAGTTAACCTTTGAATTACTGAAAATATTTCCTAAAACATCTCTATCCACTTTTGGTTGTAGTTTAGAGAAATATGAGTATAATAATTTTTTCTTTATTTTTATTGTACATACCAATCACAGTTCTCCCTCTCCTCCTCCTGCTCACTCCCCACCTTCCCTTCCACCTCACCCTGTCCACTCCTCAGACAGGGTAAGGGTTCATCTTTCTGGCTTTATTGAGTATTTGTTATGCCATTGAAGTCATCATCCTGAACTTTAAAGTCAAGGTTGTAAAAATAGCATAGAGATTACTGGGTATCACAAAGCTTAGAGCCTTAACTCCCTTTGCATCTTTATTGAGGTACCTGAATTGAAGAAAGTCAGTTCTATGCTTAAAAGAAACAAAGGTATTAAACTAGACAGGCTCTCATCCAACATCAAAAAATATGAATTGTCTGATTATTGTTAAGGCACAGTCAAATTGATCACTAGGCATAGCTGCCTGATGATCTCTATTTAATGTCTGAACTCAGTTCAGATATTATGAAAAACTAAAGTTAATAATACTAAAAACTCTTATGATGTCACCTTCCCAAATTAATAATGTTCACATTTCCCCACCCACTTTCAGCAGCTCTGTTTTATTAAAGGAATAAAACATTGCCAACGCAATTACTGTCCCCTTTAAAGAGAGCACACAGCTCCAAATTTATCTTAAACATCTGCTAGGGGAACAGGCCCTACTTATCTAGTGTGTATAGATAAACATATAAATATACATACATATACATATGAGAAACTTGAAAAATATTGATTAAAATCATGTCTTAAAAGGTGAATATAGAACAATCAACCTATATCTCTAGTTATTTGCAGATGTGCACAGACCTATGAGAACACTCTACAGCACTTGGCACATAATGATAGATCAGACTTTACTATCATCATGTCTGATACTCATGCTTATATGAGTTATATATCTATTTTGCCACCACTCCATCTCTTCCCAAGATATGTATCTCCTCAAATCCTGAAGCTCTGGCCAGCAGCACTTTTGGGGAAGCTGGAAGTGTGGATCAGTGCTCTTGAATGAACTAGGGAAGGAAATCTGGAAAACACAGAGGAAGCAAAGTGATAGTTTTCAGTGACTTTGGGAATGTAGAGCATTGCAAGAACATTCAGAGGGAGTCCATAGCCTGGGGGCTGAGACTTCTAGAGCTCGTCAGCCTGGGATGCTGCTGAAAGGTCTGGCTCCTGGAGAATCTGTACTGGTAGCAGTAAGGACAGTGGCAGAAATGGATTCAAAGAGGATTCAAATATGAAATGAGTTTTTAGAGTTTTGATGTTTGTGAAGAAGTACTTTCCCTCCAGCAAATAACATTTGTGTCCCTTTCATAGGATCTTTATGACTGCTAGATGATGGGCAGCTATATTTTTAGAACAAAAAAATATAGTATCTAGTTAGCTTACTATATGGTTCTGCTGTACTATCAAGGAAGAAGATCTGAAGTGAGGGGTCATTCATTAAGTTATAACAACAGGTCAGATGTCATGATGATAAGTGTCTATGGTGATTAATTTATGTGTCAACTTGATTAAGCCACTATCCAATCTCTTGATCTATCATTTTTCTGGGTGTTTCTTTAAAAGTATTTCTGAAAAAGAGTGACATCTGAATCAGTTGATTGAGAAAAATGGATTGGCATCCCTAATGTGTCTTAGTGTGGCCTTATCCGATTGGTCTGAATAGAACAAGAAAAATGGCTGAGTATGAAGATTCCTTCTATCTGATTTCCTTAAAACCAGAACATCAGTTTCTTTCCTGCCTTTGAATTTTAAATGAAATGTGGGCTCTTTATGTGTCTAGAGACTACTGACTTTCAGGATATAAATTATACCATCAGCCATACTCAGTCTCTACTTTGCTGACAACAGATCTCATAAACTTACAAGCCTCCATAACCACATAAGCTACTTATAAATATCCTTATCTATAATGATATATTATATATATTATATATAATCTTCCTGCCTATCTCTTAGGTATAGGAAATACATACTATATATAAACTATTGATCATTCCTCTATAAACGGTGATATATTTGGATAATGATGCTGAAGCTTATACTAAGAAAATTATAATTATAAAACTTTTCATGTTGTTGATACAGAGAAAAAAGTATCATATGATGCTTTACCTAGGGTTGGGGAGGGGAAGTAATAGTCTTATTGCCTGAAGTAGTCTGCTATTCCAGGCTTTACTCCAGGCTGCATTAGCCCTTCTGAAGTATGTGGGATCAATTCATTGATTTCCCTGTAGCCTGTCTATGACACACTGGAAATACAAAATTAAATTATCTAGGCAAGATCACATGCTTTTATGAAAGTAGAGGAGGAAAATTGTTAATATTCAGATATACCTATATTTGAATTCAGAATCTGTCACTGTCTTGCCTATGTATTCCTGTCTTTGGGTAACAAGGATAATCAACCTCACCAAACCTTATTTTTCCCATATGTGAAATTGCCCCTTTTTACAAGCCATCAAAGAATATAATGCAAATTATATACTGTTCAATATAGACCTAGAAGCATAATAAACACTATAAATACTACTACTGCTTCTACTCACAATAATGATAAGTGGAAAAGTAGTGAATATCTGACTCCAAAGTCTGTACTTTCCCCTGAAGATAAACTCCCCAGGCTTTAGCTTTGAATCTTGTTATAAATGTTCTATATGGTTTTCAACAAAAACCCTTATGTGTGGGTATTTATGGTACTAATGCATGTGAAAGTGTAGTACAGGGCCCTATTATGTTCATCTTTGCAACCTTAAAAATTATCATGACAGAATTAATCAGAATGTATTTATTTACTGTCATCTTCTTGCAAAGAGTCTTACTTAATTAACCATATCAATCATATACTTTGACATCCTGAACTATGGTGCAAGTGTAGTGTAGCCAGAGCCCCTCTGTGGCACATAGGAATAAAGAAGAAAAAATAATAATGCTCATCTAATAGAGGTAAACAAATCTTTCTTGAAAAACTTCATCTTGGTCCACATGTAGGTGCATGAGACTTAGGAAATCGTTTTTTCAGTAAGAGACCTTTGGGGAAATGCCAGCAAAATCTGTGGTCATAACATGATATATATACCTCTTCATGACAGAGCCCTGGGCCAACTGTCCCCCTACCTCATTAAATCTGGATAGCAGTATTCAAACTGCTGGCTCACTACTTCAGTCAGTGATCTGGGAAGTCCTTGATTTTAAGATCAGACAAAAGGTGAGAAATGTTGGAGCACTAAACCCAACTTGCCTAGTTATCTGGTTGAAGAAAGGCAAGATCAAACCCTACAGAGTAATAATAATGACAAAGAGAAACAGACAGGAGGAAGGTAATAATTTATAATAAGGCTTGTAACATTTGATGGCATTTTTTAAAATGGTCTTGCTGTGAGTTTGTCTTAATTATAGGAGGGTTGTCAATCAAATGGAAGCTCTCTCCCAATTCTCTATTAAAGGTTTCATCAAGAAGCCTTTTCTTATGGAACTGTACAGCCTCAAATCTAGGTCAGCCTGCCTCCATTTATGTGAAGCAAAGATGTTATTCTTCTCTGCTGTCAGTCATTCTGGGTCATCTGCTGTCTGATTAATCTGGGAGCACAGATTCTCGAAATCATCCATCCAAGTGTTTAGAATGAGCAGGATGGAACACAGATAACTACATGATTAAGAAGTTCATTCACCTTTTCTTTCCTTATCTTTTATTTCCTTTTCTTTTTTGTGTGTGATTTCTTAGGATGTCAGTCTCAGAATAAGGAATAGTTTCTTTGATTATTTTTCCAAGGCTTAAAATGATAATGAAGGCAAAAGAAAAGAAATCCTGGCATTTACAAAAGGAGCCAAGGCTTTGTATTTTTTTCTTATTGCATATACAAAGTATATAATATATATGCAGAGGAATGGGTCAGAAAAGTCATTAATCTCTGCCTCTTCTGAGCCATATACCTCATATAAGTTTAGTGGGGATTAGTGGGTTTGAATGTTAATTGATTTGGGTGAGCAATGAGTTTCACTTGTACATTTCTTTATTATCATTTTATTCATTCACTTACTCCTGTACTTTATTTAGCATTTATTGATTAGCCATGCGTTAGGCACCAGCATAAGTTTGAGACCTATAATGTCTAGCAGTCCATGTTCCCTCTTTCAGAAATAGTACCATATAGTGCACTTAATAAATAATTATGGTGATACTATTAAGAGATAACAACAAGGTATTTACTATGTGCCAGACACTATTGTAAACATATGTATTTATTAATTTGGTCCTTGCAACACCCTCTTGAGGTTGGCTCTACAATTCTTTTTTCTAATTTCACAGGAAAAAAAGATACTTGATATTAAGTAATCTACTCAAAAATACTTGGCTAGAAAGTAAGAGTTTATAAAGTTATTGCTCCAGAGGCATGTTTTAAATCAAGCATTAAGCACACTGACTTCTTAATGTGATATAGATGAAAGCATGTTGTAACATGGAATGCACTAGCCAGACTGGGAGATGTGGTAACCCTTAATTTTTTTCAAGGAGTAAGGGACCAAAACATAGGTAAATACAGAGACTAGAATATTTCAATTAGAAGAAACCACACTTCTAAAGTCATGAAAGACTAAAACAATATGACATGTTCAGGAAAGCACCCAAAGTTCTATGTGGCTGTACATATGATAGCATACAGATAAGAAAATGTCAGATCATACATAGACTGGGGAAAAGCTAGGAATTTTGACAATTACTAATTACTATGAGAGCTATGTGGAACCACTGAGGGACCTTTAAAGATTTGTTTTTAAAAGCTTTTAAACATATGGTCATTTATGAAACTATTATTATAGTTCTGGCTAAAAATATGTGACATGAGCCAAATCACGAGCAAGGCCTAATAGAGGAATAGATATATGTAACAGAGAAGGAGAAAGATTGGATATGTAAGAGATGAACATATTTCAGTTATGCATTTCAATGTATTTCATGTACCTTTAATCTAAGCACTTAAAGAAAAGTAGGTGGGAAGACTGCCACAAGTTCAAGGCAGGTCTTCTATATGTATTGAGTTCTAAGCCAGCAAGGGCTATGTCCCTAAGCTGTGTCAAAAAGGAAAATGATGGCAGCATGTGAAGAATGAGGAAAAGATTACTGGCACTCAGCTTTTTGCTTAAGTGACAGTAGTACTGCATCCCATAATTTAAGGTAATTATTGGTAATAAGATATACTTTCCTAATAAATAAGGAGTTCATAAATGGGAGAATGAGCAAATGGATAGGCAATGTTAGATATTTATAAAATTAAAAATATTATTGCTTATACAGAGAGAGTTAAGGATACAAAAGAAAAATTGTCCAAAGATTCAGGCTAAGATAACTTTCTTTCTATAGTCAGAAAGGCAACACAGAAGAAAGAGATGAGACCAGGATGAGGAGTTCAAATGGAGATAAATTGATTTGGAACTGCCTATTAGACAACCCTGTGGTACTAATAGGTGTAAAAAATGAAATAATGCAAAAAAGCAAAAAGCAAAGCATGTCCAAGCTGCAATCCACAACCACTGAACAGCTTGGAATCTGAAGCACCTTGGACTGGCACCTGGAAGCCCATTCCTTCTAGAGGAACACCTGACCCAGTCTTGATGTTAGAGTGAGAAAACTGGATCTGCCAGGAGTGGATGCTGAACTAAGCCATATTGGGACACTGGGACCTCCTGCCCTTGCTGGGGAGGAGATAAAGAGGTGTGGAGAAGAGAGAGTGACTGGAAGGGGTGGGAGGGGAAGGGAACTTGAACAAGGATATACACAGATAAAAAAATATGACTTTATTCACAATAAAAAAATGGAAGATTAAAAAATACCATAAAATACCAATCACATCCTATGTTTCTGAAACATCTAAGTGATTTTTGATCATTCCTCTAATCTTTCCCTAAATGTTACCTTGTTACATATTGATGATGAAGTTAAGGTCTAGAGAGTTTAGTAATGAGTTAGTTATCTCTCAGTGTATAAATGGCAAGGTCCGGATTAAAACTCACCTTACCTGATTGTCAGGACAGAAGTTTTAAGTGCTGTGCTATGAGACTATTCCTTAGCCATAACAGAATGTGTCCTGGAAGTGCTTAAGAGGGAATATGGGTTAGGCCAGGAGCCCTTGTAATATGTTGTCCCTAATAACATGCAATAGCTTAGGGAGACCTTCCTTTTTCCTTCCCTCTAACAGGTCTCACTTTTGGTGCATGGTGGTATTTCATAACATTTCCCATAATGTTTTGCTCAGTCTAATGGTTGGGTTGTTATTTTATCTACTGCTCTACATTGATTTACTGATTGTTCATGATTTTTTAAGACTCAAAACATAGGACTTTCAGTTACAAAATCAAAACAGTCCTGGTCAAATTACTACAAGCTAATCACTCTCTAAATGAAATCAGGAGTTTTGAGAGTGTCACAGTCACAGATCTGAGCAATGGAAAGACACTAAATTTTCCAGGTTCTTATGTACCTGAGCAAAGAATTACACAAAAAGTATGTGTCTAGAAATTAAAATAGTGACAATTTTTTAAAATACATGCCTAGAAAGAAAAATAGTAACAATTTGTTAAAAGGGGGAAAACACTCCCTTAAATGGGAGTAGGCAGTGATCAGGAATAGGCACATACTCAAAAGTGCTGGCCAAGGAGCCCATGTGGCCCTTTCTAGGTCATTCATATGATGCTCTCCACTCTTAAATATATATATTGTGGGCCTTTTGGGGCATATTATGGTTGTTATAATGAGTCCAGATAAGGAAGGTCACGCTGTCATTCTCTGCCAACTAATTTCTTTCACACATTAGTTTTGACATAGCTTTCGTCATTCCCTAATCTCTCAGCAGAAACAGCTCTAGACAATTTCCATGTTTACCAAAACCTGTGAAACAAAGATGGATATGAGATTTCAATCCATTATCACATCTGTGACACAACCTGACTGGTGGGAAATCTGACCATGGCTAAGATAAGTGTATTCAAAGTAACTCAACATTTTTGTTTGTTTTTTTAAAAGGAATTTGTTTACAGAATTCTTCTATGCCTTTAGAATACATGAAGGTCCTAACTTGCCATAACAGCAGTCTAGTTCATCCGTTTCCAACATACTCCATTATACTAGCATTAGTTTAGTCCCTTTAGAAGTCATCTCCTAAATCTATTCTTTAGAATTCAATGCAATGGGAAGCTTTAAAGAAGTGGTTCTCAAAGTATCAGTCATGACCTCTGTGCGTCATCTCCTAAGAACATCAGAGAACACAAATATTTACATTATGATTCATAACAGTAAAGCTACAGCTATAATGCAACAATGAAAATAATTTTGTGATCCACTCTCTGAACCCAAGCCCTGAGACAGGCATGCAGTTTCAGCATGGAACACAGTCCTCCCAGACCACAGCTGGCATAATAACAACAGGGTAGAAGTTGGAGTTTCTGGGCACACAGCTATAAAGTCAGAGGTCAAATGGTGAAACCTGCTTCTTGAACTCAGGCCCTGAGACAGGCTGGAACTTCAGTGTGGCACACAGTCTGCCCTAACAAGGCTGGCATAGAAGCAGTGGAGGAGCAGCCAAGTCCCTGGGCACATAGATGAGTGGTAAGGTCAAGCAATGATGACTGGCAACATAGCACTGTTGAACTCATGAGAGCAGTCGACCTTCTTAACACTTAGCTGATGAAGAGCCCTCAGACCAACAACCCACTAACAGTCAACCAAAAACTAACCAAGATTGAATTGGTGAAATAATGGGCAGATGCCAGTGCAAGAATATATACAACAACACAAAGATCAAATAGACACCACCAGAAGAAGCAAGTGGTTCTATACCTTCAAGACCTGAACATAACAATGACAAACTAAGAGAAGGAAATGACCTTAAAAACAGTTTTATGAAAATAGTTGCAGCCATAAAAGAGAATATAAAAAACTCCCTTTAAGAAATAGAAGAAAATACAAACAGAAAATTACAAGAGATGAACAAATCCCTGAAAGAAAATAAAGAAAACCAAGAAAAAGAAAATAAACAGGTAAAAGAAACATTCCAGGAATTAAAACTTGAAATAGAAGCAATAAAGAAGGCACAAACCAAGTCAAAGCTGGAAATAGAAAATCTGAAAAAGAGACCTAGAACCACAGATTCAAGCACAAACAACAGAATCCAAGAGATGGAGGAGAGAAACTCTGCAGTGGTAATAGTGGTAAGACTCAATAGTGGTAATAGATACATTAGTTAAAGAAAACAGTAAAACCAAAAAGTCAACCATCTCTAGAAAACACTCCCTGCTGGCTGTCATATGCAGTATCAGTCACACTTCAGACTTGCTCATGTCACTTCTGTACTTAAATGGTGGTCATAACATGCTATCTGTCAATAAACTGCTCTGGTCAGTTAAAAAAATGCCCAGGAAACTTGGGACACCAAGAAAAGACTAAACCTGAGAGTAAACGGAATTGAAGAAGAATACCAGCTCAAAGGCACAAAAATATATTCAACAAAATCATAGAAGAAAACTTTGCCAACCTAAAGAAGAAAATGCCTATAAAGATACAAGAAGCCTAAAGAACATCAAATAGACTAGACCCACAAAAAAGTCTGCTCACCATATGATAATCATGCCATTAAACCTACAGAACAAAGAAAAAAGACTGAGAGCTGCCAAGGAAAAAGGCCAAATCACCTATAAAAGCAGACTCATCAGAGCAATAACCAACTATTCAATGGAAACAATGAAAGCAAGAAGGTCCTGGTCAGACATTATACAGACACTACATGTGCATGGATGCCAACTGAGACTACTGCACCCAGCAAAACTATCAATCAACATAGATGGAGTAAACAAGATATTTCATGACATAACCAGATTTAAATAATAGCTAACCACAAATATGTTTCTACAAAAAATGCTAGGGGAAATCTCCAACCTAAGGAAACCAGAAACACACATGTATCCACAAACAATTGATAAGCCCACAGAAGAAACTCCCTTCCCCAAAAAAGTAAATATAAGCTACTACCAAAATGACAGGAGATATTGATCATTGGTCATTAATATCCCTTAATATCAATGTACTCAATTCACCTATAAAAAGACACACCCTAACATGATAGATACAAAAACAGAAACCATCTTTCTGCAGCATACAAGAAACACATCTCAACTTTAAAGACAGACACAGGCTCGGAGTAAAAGGGTTGGGAAAAGATTTTCCAATCAAATGCCCCTAGTAAATACCTGGTATAGCCATTCTAATATATAACAAAATAGACTTTAAACTAAAATCAATAAAAAGAGACCAGAACAGACACTACTTATTAATCTCAGGAAAAATCCACCAAGACGACAATTCATTCCTGAATATCTATGTCCCTAACATAAGGGTTAGGGTTAGGGTTAAGCTTAAACCTTATATCAAACCTGAAACACTAAGAGGTGGAGACTTCAATACCACACTTTCACCCTTTTATAGGTCAACCAGACAGAAACTCAACAGAGAAATAAGGGATCTAGCAGAAGTTATGACCCAAATGGTCTTAGCAGTTATATACCAAATCCTCCACATAAACGAAAAGGAATATACATATTTTGCAGCATCCAATGGAACTTTCTCTAAAATTGACCACATACTAAGTCATAAAGTAAATATCAACAGGTACAAAAAATGGGTATAAGTCCTTGAACCATATCAGATCACCATGGTCTAAAGTTAGAGTTCAACAACATCAAGAATCAGAGAAAGCCTACCAACTCATGGAAACTAAATATCACTCAGATGAACCACCTCTGGGTCAAGGAGAAAATTAAGAAAGAAATCAAAGTCTTCCTAGAATTTAACAAAAATAAATCCATGACATACCCAAACTTATGGGACACAATGACAGCAGTCTTAAGAGGAAAATCCATAGCACTAGATGCCTATACGAAAAACCTAGAGAAATCCCACACAAGAAAACTATTACCACAGATGAAAGCCCTAGAACAATTGGAAGCAAACTCACCTACAAGGAGTACACAGCAGGAAATAATCAAACTTAGAGCTGAAATCAACACAATTGATACAAAAATGATAATACAAAGAATCAATGAAACAAAGAGTTGGTTCTTTGAGAAAATCAATAGGATAGATTAATCCTTATCCAAACTAATCAAAAAGCAGAGAGAGGGTATCCAAATAAACACAATCAGAAATGAAAAGAGGAAACATAACAACAGACACCAAGAGAATTATCATGTCATACTTTGAAAATCTATACTCCAAAAAAAAAAAATAAATAAAAAACCTAGAAGAAATGGACAGCTTTCTAGACAGATACCATTTACTAAAATTAAATTAAGATCAGATTAAAGGCCTAAATAGTCCTATAACACCAATGGAAATTCAAGCTGTCATTAAAAGTCGCCCAAATCAAAAACAAAAACCAAAACAAAAAACGAAAAACTAGGCCCAGATAGTTGAAGTGCAGAGTTCTACCAGACATACAAAGAAGAGCTAATACTAATATTCCTCAAACTCTTGCATACAGTAGAAACTGAAGGAATATTACCAAACTCTTTATGAGCCCACAATAACACTGATACCCAAGCCACTCAAAGACACAACAAAGAAAAAGAATTAGAGACCAATTTCACTCATGGACATTGATGCAAAAATTCTCAACAAAATTCTGGCAAACTGAATCCAACAACATATAAAAAAAGCCATTCACCACAATCAAGTAGGCTTCATCCTAGAAGTGCAGGGATGGTTCAACATGTGGAAAACAGGAAATGTCATCCATCATATAAATACATTGAAGGAGAAACACAACATAATCATCTCCTTAGATACTGAAAAAAGCCTATGACAAAGTCCAGCATTCAGAGAAGAAAAATGTCAAGAGGTGGTGGGAGGTGGAAGGGACCTTGAATAAGGAAATACAGGGATGGGAAAAAAAATTTCAGAGGGAAAGCTGAACACATAGTAAATATATGTGTAGCAATCTTATTTGCATTACCACCCTTGATAAGCCATGCTTATGATACTTATCCTCTTCATAGTTATTGTTAACTTTTCCTCATTTTAAATTAATGTTACTGTTTTTTTGTTAAATACAAAATTAAAAAAAAATATCACATTTAAAGAAAAAAAATCCTGGAGAGATCTGGAATACAGGGAAAATACCAACATATAATAAGGGGGATTTACAAAAAGCTGATGGCCAACATCAAACTAAATGGAGAGAAACTCAAAGCAATCCCACTAAAATCAGGAACTAGACAAGGCTGTCCCCTCTCCCCTTATCTATTCAATATAGTTCTCGAAGTTTTAAAGCAATAAGAGAATAAAAGGAGATTAAGGGGATACAAATTGGAAAAGAAGAAGTGAAACTATCTCTTTTTGCAGATGATATGATTGTATACATAAGTGACCCACAAAATTCTACCAGAAAATGTCTACAGCTGATAAACACTTTCAGCAATGTAGCAGGAAACAAGATTAACTCAAAGAAATCAGCAGCCCTCCTATACACTAAAGATAAAAGGACTGAAAAAGAAATAAGGGAAACATCACCTTTAAATACCTCAATGTAATTATAACCAAAGAATTATCAGATGTATTTGACAAAACCTTTAAGTCGCTGAAGAAAGAAGTTTAAGAGGATATCAGAAAATGGAAAGACCTCCTATTTTCCTGGATAGGTAGGATCAACATAGTAAAAATGGCAATCTTACCAAAAGCAATCTACAGATTCAATGAAATTTCCACCAAAATCCCAACACCTATTTTTTTACAGACTTTAAAAGAACAACACTCTATTTCATTTGGAATAATAGGAAAGCCAGGATTGCCAAAACAATTTTGCTCAATAAAAGAACCTCAGGAGGCATGACCATCCCCGATTTCAAATTGTACTATAGATCTACAGAGAGAGTACCAACTGGCATAAAAAAAAAACCCAGACTTGTGGGTCAATGAAATCAAATTGAATACCCCGACACATTCACCCACACACCTATGAACACCTGGTTGTTTTCTTTTTTTATTATGAATAAAGTCATATTTTTATCCATGTATACCCTTGTTCAAACTCCCTATCCCCTCCTGCACCTTGCAGTCACTCTCTATTCTCCACATCAATTTATCTCCTCCCCAGCCAGGGCAGGAGGTCTCTAGGTCCCTATGTGGTTAGTTCAGCATCCACTCTTGGTAGATTCACTTTCCTCACTCCAACATCAAGAAAGGTTCAAGTGTTCCTCTTGAGGGAAGGGGCTCCAAGGGTGTTTCAGATCCCGACCTGTTCAGTGGTTGTGGTTTGCAGCTTAGACATGCTTTGCTTTTTGCTTTTGAACACCTGATTTTTGACAGAGTCCAAAAATATTCAATGGAAGAAAGATAGTATCTTCAACAAATGGTGTTGCCATAAGTGGATGGTTGTGTTTAGAAAAATGCAAATAGATCCAAACCTATCACCTTGCACACAACTCAAATCCAAGTGGATCAAGGACCTCAACATACATCCAGCTACACTGAACTTGATAGAGAAGAAAGTGGGAAATACCCTCCAATGAATTGGCACAGGTGACCACTTCCTAAATATAGCACAGACAGACCCTAAGAACAACAATCAATAAATGGGACCTCCTGAAACTGAGAAGCATCTGTAAGGCCAAAAACACAGTTAATAAAACAAAATGACAGCTTACAGAATGGGAAAAGATTTTTACCAACCAAACAAGTAACAAAGGATTGATCTCTAAAATATATAGAGAACTCAAGAAACTGTAGCCCAGATCCCTTAGTGATTGCCTGGAATTGGGAACTGTAACTACAAACAGTTGTGAGCTGCCATGTGGGTGCTGGAAATCGAACCCCAGTCCCCTGGAAGAGCAGTCAGTGCTTCTAACTGCTAAGCCATCTCTCCAGCCCCCAAACCCAGAATCTTTAATAAACCAATTAGAAAATGAGATTCAGAACTAAAAAGTGAATTCTCAGCAGAAGAATTAGAAATGGCTGAAAGGCACATGAAAAAGTGCTCAAAATCTTTATCCATCACAGAAATGCAAATCAAAACAACTTTGTGATACCACCTTACACCTACCAGAATGACTAAGATTAAAAACACAGATGACAGCTTATGCTGGAGAGGGTGCAGAGCAAAGGGAACACTCCTTCACTGTTGATGGGAGTGTAAACTTGTTCAGCCACTCTGGAATGCACTATGGCAGTTTCTCAGAAAACTGGGAATTAATCTTCCCAAAGATCCAGCAATACCACTTTTAGGCATATACACTAAATATGCACATTCACATCCCAAAAACATTAGCTCAACTATGTTCATAGCAGCATTGTTCATAATAGCAAGAACCTGGAAACAACCTAGATGCCCCTCAACTGAAGAATGAATTAACAAATTGTGGTACATCTACATAATGTTGTACAACTCAGCAGTAAGAAAAATGATATCCTAAAATTTGCAAGCAAATGGATGGATTTAGAGAATATCCTCCTGAGTGAGGTCTCACAAACCCAAAAGGATAAGCAGGGGATGTATTTACTCATAAGTGGACTTAAAATAAGATGTCATTGTATACAAGAGCTCAAGGCTAGAACATAGCTAAATGACACAGTGCTTCATTTCTTCATTCATGGCCTCTGTCAGGAGTGTGGGTGAGGAAGGTCTTGTTTTCTTTAATGGTCTGGCCACAGGAAGTTCAATTACGCTCCAGTAAGTAAATGAGCAGCATGAATGGGCGGTTTTGTAAATGGAAAGATCATAAGTGTGCATATGAATCTGAGAGGACTGATAACTGAGTTTGTTTGGGTGCATGATGTAAAATCGCCAAATAATGATAAAGAAAGGAAGAAAGAAAGAAAGAAAGAAAGAAAGAAAGAAAGAAAGAAAGAAGAAAAAAATTTTTTTGGTTGTGGGTCACCACAGCATGAGAAATTTTATTAAATTATCACACCCTTAGGAAGTTGGGAACCACTGCTTTAGAGAACAGGTCTCTACATAGAACTCTGTGATAGACAGGTAAATAAAAAAGGACCTTAGATAAGTTTCTCCTAACTTTGGGCAAGGCCTGACTGTGTGCAGTTTCTTGTGTCTGAATTGGTGATTTTCTAGGAACAGGGAGACCAAGAGATACAGAAATGACAAGAATTCCCAGGTACCAGGGAAGAAAGCATGGGGGATAGTTGCTGAGGTATTATACTTTCAGATACTACTAATTTAATGCAAGGTCTGAATGATATATTAGCTGAGCTATTAAATGTTCTAGAAAGTGAAGCTTACCTTCCTGTAATACTTGCATGAAAAACAAAAAACTTACAAGCTTGCTAGCAAATCCTGGGAGGATTCATATCCTCATTTTCTATAAGGCGAATTTTGGAAGCACAGGTCTGGGGAAGCCCAACCAGAAGCAAGAGCCCTGCTAGTTTCCCTTTGTATGTTATTATCTTGAGAAAAAAAAAGCTGCTGGGCTCCAGGGGGATGTTGTACTTTTCATCTGACATATGAAATAAAGTATTGATTTGTTTTTTTCTTTTTGATTGATTAGGTTTTCTGAGACAGGATCTCATTATGCCATAAAGGCTGGCCTGCAAACTTGCTCCATAGGCTAGGTAGCCTCTCACTTGCCACCCTTCTGCTTCAGCTTCCCAGCTGCTACAAGTACAGCTGGCTACCATCGTTGCAGACTAGTAGGGTCATTTTCATACAGGCTTTTGGCAAAGCATAGAACAGGAGTCAGCATTTTTTCCCAGTAAGGGGCTTGATAATAAATATTCCCAGCACCAAGATCCATACTACATGTTATGAAAACAGGAAACTGCCCATAGAGTATGAAATCAAATAAGCACAATTTTATGCCAGAAAAACTAGAAAACAAATAAACAAATAGAAAAGAGACTAATATGGTTTGTAAGCCCTAGTCTACAGTTTAAAGGGACCAGAAGACAACTGCCTAAGTCTCCTTTTCTTGCCCCCGAAATGATTTTGTAGCCTATGATACACATGTTGAAACCCTATTGCCCTTTGGCAATATGAAGTCACACATTAAATAACACTGTAAAGCAAATGATCTCAATTTCAGCAACAATTCTCAGGGACTTATTTATGAAGTAGTTGCCTAAGAATTTTCATTTCTTCTTCACAACAGTCATGAGGAGTGGGGTTGACAGAGTTTTTATTGATATTTCAAGTCACACAGGACACTGAGGCCAAGGGAAGCCATTCCTTTACTCATATCAAAGTGAGTTATAATTACATTCTTAATTCCATAGCCCATGCTCCTGCTAAAACAGCATAAGATGACCAAATAGTTTATATTATTATATAACCTGAATTACAGTGTCATTTAACTATGGTGAATGGACATCGGCTGGGTTGAATAACTAGACATTCCTCAACTAAGGAAAATTTATTCCAATCATTAAATTCAGTTCAAGAAGCTATGTAGAGATAAGCTTTCTGAAGTCTTCAGGCACAGTTTTCAGGATCAGAGCCAGGGAAGCCACATTAGAAGGGAAAAGTACCTAATGCCATCTAGTAACTTACTCTCCATGGAGAGAGGCCAAGTTATATATACCTCATAATGAACTCTAATTTATGGCAAATAATCATTTACTGAGATTCCATTGACATATTTTTCTATTGTAGTTTTGCAAGCTGTATGGCCTTAATAGCTGTGATGAAATAAAGATGTTGAGAAATAGGTGATGATAGCAAATGAAAAAATTGCACCCAAATTACCATATTCCAATGTGAGTAATCATTTTATAATGCATATTATGCTTTCCAATTTCTAACAATTTACAGTTTTCTTATTTAAAATAAAACCATGTGGTTTGACAAACTGGCTGAATTTTATCATGAACCATAATAATTCATGAGCAATTATATAAACACATGTACATAGCCCCTGAGTAATTTGTCTCTCTGCTTGCTGTCAAATCAATAATTTTTGCATCTTGACTCTGCCTATAATAATTTTGCTATGGCACCATCACCTGCAGCAATTTATACTGTGAAATTGTTATACCTATTTGTCTTCGATCTTGCTACCCCCCAAGCCCAATTTTAAGTTCAGGTAAATGAGAAAAACACACACTAATTTGCTGTTTTGCTTTCTAAAGCAGGTTAATGGCTTAGTAGTAAATAGCTGTTAACTGTATACAATTAAAAGAGTTCACTGTCTACCAGATGTATCATTCCAAATATTTTCATGTGCAGGTCTATAAACCTAAATGTTTATCAGACATTCTGTTGGTTCCCTTTCATTAAATTCAGAAGAATTATGTTGATAGATTTTTCAAGTATGAGACCATAGTAAAAGCCCAAATACATGGCAAGAATTTGATAGCAATTCTAGATATATTTTTGGGGTAGTGGAAAAAATTAAAATCAATCAGCATCTCTGTCTCTCTTTCTCTCTCTCTCCTTTGCTTGATGTGCTCTCTTAGATTTAACATTTGCTTATTTTTAAGTCTAAAGTGACTAGTTCCACAGAGAATAAATAGCAGAATAATAAACTAGATTCACATATATACATATATTACATATATATGTATTTGAATATGTATATATGTGCACATATGTATATAATAAATATGAATGTGTATGTCTATACATATATGAGTATATATATGTGTATGTATATGTGCTTATACAACTAAAATAGAAATATCCCCTAAAGGCACAATCAGTAACTAAAGTATATGTTATATATGGTTCTAAAATTATTTTCACATTTTCATCTCATGTGTTCCTAAATTATGCAAGTACTCCTGGATGTGGTTCACAACCATATTGAACCTGATTACACTGCATAATAAAACTAATATGAGAGATGAATCCCAGATGCCAAGACAATTTCCACATCTGCCTGTATTCAGCTGTAGGATGAATGCAGAGAGTAACATAGCACTATACTGAAAATCTCAGTGTCATGCACAAGAAGCTGCGGACTGTGACATACATTTGTAAACAAACTAGGAAATGATTAAAAAAAAACCTTAAGAGTTCTCCACATCCTCGGAATCAAAATTTGAGGTAAAAGAACAAAAGTGACAGACACTGATATAGGCTTTCTTTGAATTCTGGCAAATGTTCAAATCACTATGGGTCTCAGGTTGGATCTCTAGGTCAAGTTCCAACAAATTACACTCTATGACAGTAAGCATTTCATTACAGACAACAATAAAAAGTATGTTGGCTCTTTAAATCAGTTGTATGTAATCATTAACTGACTAACTGTAACCAAACCACTTAACCCATGTCATCTGCTTCCCTGAGGAAAAAGCAAAAGCTTGAGGTACATGACCTTCAAGGTCTCTCCCAATCCAGAGTGTATGAGTTTGTGATCAGGATAGAAAAATCACCTGTTCTGTGATACTGGATAAAGAAAATGTCAGAGATTCTGGAAAGACTTGTCAAAAATAAAGCAAGCAACCACCTATGTGGAGTGGAAGGAAGCATTCTATCAATGCATGTTGTGTTCTATGTGAGAATGTAAAATTTCCCTGTTCTAATAGTTTGTGTGGAAATCAAAGTACTTCCAAAAGGAATGCTTATATGTTATTCCCATTTCTCTCAGCTTGGCATAAATAAGTTTATTACTAAACAAAAAGAAAGTTACAGGGTAGATTTTTAAGAATTGTTATGTTTTACATATGACTTGTTACACAAGGGATTGTGTGTTGGAAATTACATCTCCAGTGCTATAATATTGAAGATTGTGGGACCTTTAAGAGGTGGCCACTAATAGGAAATGGTTAGGTCATTAAAGATACTGCTCAAAGAAGGCATTGATGTAGCTTTTATAGTATCCTTGTTGGGTTTCATGGGTCTCTTGTTGTTTTCTATGAATGTGTTCTTAAGAGACAATAGACTGTGATTACAGTCACATGATCCTGATCTTACAGTGTGACTCTCCTCATATATATTTGCATTATGCCACCTTTGGTGATATGATATAGCCAGGAAGGCCTTTGTAAGAGCTGGTATTATGCTTTTTGATTTTCACCTTTTAGATCTTTGAGCTAAACACCATGCTTCTTCTCTTTAAAATGCAAATTACCCAACTTCAGGTATTTAAGTACAGCAATAGAAAGTCATGGGGGTGTGGCTAGAGAGATGGCTCAGTGGTTAAGAGTACTGACTGCTCTTCCAGAGGACCAGGGTTCAATTCCTAGCAAACAGATGGCAGCTCACAACTGTCTGTAGTTCCAGTTCTAGGCAAAACACCAAGGCAAATAAATAAATTTTAAAAAGTTTTTTTTTTTTTTAAAGAAAGTCATGGGGGAAGACTTTCTTTTTATTCTTGTTTTGGTAGTAAAGAAGGGAGAGAAAACATTCTGTCTTCAGGGGGAGATCGGGATTTCTCATTGGCTTGATTTCTCAATCTGAAAAGACATAATGTCTGCACTTGACATTTGTCCTTCTTCTACCGTGGATCATTCTAACCAAACCTTCTCTCCTACTTCTAGGCTATAAGGAAATGAAAAAATTGTTTTTTACAGGCAACCTGGAAATGTCTAGTTTATCTCTTCTTATAGCTTGGGTACGTTGCTTAATAATGCAAGAGCTTGTTTCCTTGATCTTTAAAGCCATAATAAAATTTTACCCACTTCACAAAATTATGAAAAGGCTTAAAAATTGAGACTTTATTCATAATAAAAGTAAAAAAGTATAAACAAACAAAAAGTCATATAAAGATTTAAAAAAATTAAAATCTTTGCATAACAGGAAAAATGATAATGTACATATGGCAACAGATAATGTCCAACATGAAAAATAAATAATCATTATATACAGACTTCCCTCTTCTTTTTCGAAATAAAAAGGAAGCTATTTATTCAACTATTCATAGCAGAAGATATTTATGTACACATTTCTTAATTCATGTCCACTATATGGCAATGGCTATTATATAAAATAGTGTTTTGTATCTCTGTTTATAAGCATATGCAGTTTTTTGTATTTTTAAGAATTTAAAAGAAAAACACTTTACTGGGTTGTTGGGAACCAATGTCCCTACAGCACAATGGAAATCTCAGATCTGCTTTCATTCTACTGAACATTTCCACCCTCATCACTGTCATGTAAAAAAGTGAATACAACTTGCAAAGATTCTAGAATCTCATTCAAATGTTCTTTGAAACTAGCCATAAGAACACTCATTTCATTCTTTCATTTTATTTCTGTTTCTTCAAGACAAGGTTTCTCCATGTAACAAACAGCCCTGGCCATCCTGGAATGCATGCTGTAGACCAGACTGGCCTTGATATCAGCGACTGGTTTGCCTCACAGCCTCCCCAGTGCTGGGATTCAAGGCATGCATTCATACATACTCCTGGAAATACTCATTCCTTCTAAATAAAATACATAAGGCATAACCAAATCTGACTCCTTCTTCTATAGCCCCTAGCCTCAAGGACTAGTTGTAGTGAAAGAGGTGGGGAGCTACTTGTAAGTAGCCAATGTATAGTACAGTACCTAAGAGATTGAGAAGAGAGATGATGAGCTCAGTATGATATGCAAAGACAGCACTGAAAGAGCAAGACCTTTAGTCAGAGTGAAATTACTCACACTGCTTTGCACAGAAAGTTAATAGAAGAAATAGAGACAAGCCACACCTTGCACGGCTTTCACCTTAGAATTTTGTGCCATTCAAGCCACTCCTGAAAAGCCAATTACATTTATTTTATTATGTAGCCCAAACCAAGAAATCACATAGTCCCAGGAAGACATGGGGATGACCTTGTCTTTCAAGATAACAATGGAGAAGATGATGAAAGAACTGGGGTGATAGTTTAGATGCAATATGGTAAAATAGACAAATTAAGAGTGACTCTTGCCAGGCATGGTGACACATAGTTTCAATCCCAGCACAGGGGAAGCTGATTATTATTGTTCAAACAGAAGTCCCACTGTAAATATAATGGAAATAATGTCAGCACTTAACATTTGTCCTAACTCCACCATGAACCTTTATAATCAATACTTTTCACACAAACCTGTAGGCTATAAAAGATGGAGAGCTCATAGCCAGTATAAGCAGTTTAGTGAGACGCTATTAAGAAAAAAAAGGTAAATTATCAAAATAAAATTTAAAAATAAACAAAATTACTAATTCTTTAATCTGTGACTGAGCCAAAATGAACAGTCACTACTTTAGGGAAGAAGGAAATAAGGGTGAGTTGATGACGGAAAAGGCAGAATGGAGAGGTCACTTTAGGACATGTGAAGACTCTGAAGCATTACTGAGGACTGTGCCTAGAAACTAAAGGTAACTCTAAAGCTGTTCAAAAGGCCTTGATTGCAGATGAAGCTTTTTCTCTAAGTCTCCATAGCATGTTTTTCTTTGTAAAACAACTTGGTGTTTTACAAAGGAGCCTCCAAGGAATTCACATTCTCCCATCTGACACAAAATCTGCTTTTTAAGCAAGAAACTACAATTCATTCACCTTAAGGATGAAGAAATACGGCCTAAATTTTATAGCAGAACTTCTGTGTGAACAGTAACAATCAAAATTTGTGCCACCTACTTTCTATAATTGCTGAAGTGCTTTCTTTTTTGTTTTTCCATACTAAATGATTTCCTTCAGATAAGAGAATTTCATATTTATAGGTAAGATTTAGGGTATCAATCTACATATTTTTCTGGATTATAGTTTCTGTAATCTTTCATTTTCATTTTCATCCCAAAGGAACAAGCAACTTATTCCCAACATCTACAATGTGATTGATTGGGCCAGTATGAACACCTGAAACAAGTGTATTGAGACTGCAGGCTACTTAGCAACATATGACTTATTAGGTCTGTCTTTGAAAGAAAGGCTCAGCCAATAATTTTCCTGTTCAGATATAGTAATTGAAAACTGGCAATGACAGCCTAGTAATGTGTGGAAGTTGAGATAGAAGTAAATGGTGCACTTAAGACTAGAACTTTTTTGGGCCATTTGAACACAAAAAAGCAATATAAAGAAAAGAATACGAAAAAGAAATGTGGAGAAATACAGGGGGTCAAAGAATAGGGAGTGTGTGCCTTTTACCAGCCAGATCCCAAACCTGTATAATTTCTAACTGCATTCTAAATATTTACACTTATACTCATAAATAAGTGCACCCCTAGCCCCTCATCACAGTAGCTTCTTTTTGAAGCAGACAATTTGTTACAGAAAGAATAAATGAGGAAAATGCAGAGAAGAATTGGAAGTGGGGTGCTCAGTGCCAATTGATACGTCTACAATACAACCCCTACACCTAAGACACAGGAACACCCCAAAAGTGAAGGTAGAAATATAAGAGCCAGAGGACTAATATGTCTATTTAGAGATTGTATCTTCTATATATGATAGGAAAGTTAATTTCACAAAATCTTGACAATGTATTTGCATAATTGCAAGGGGTTATGTCTCAAAATAGCTTGACCTTAATTTATCAATAAACAACATCTGGGAATAAAAAAACCCTTAAAAATGACACCACCAATTGTCATGCCAATGTGCATGGGGGAAATATCACAGAATCCCACTCCTAGATGAAGAACTGCAGTCAGTTATTAATGGCTGCTGAAAACCACTCCTTTCCAAGGATCAGCTATCTAACTGGTTAGCCCTACCATGCGGCCAGCCTTGCAACCATATACACATGAGCAACACTATGAATACTCAGCATGTTGTACGTGTTTATTCATCTTGAACATGTAACAATAATAATTTAAAAATTACTAAGCCATTTGGTTATCCACCTAGGAATTTAAATAATGTAGCTCACTGATTTGAAATTATGATCTTAACTATAACTCTTCAGTCTGCTTTTCTTAAATCAGTCTATTATTAATCTATTTAACCATTATTCCAGTAATAGCAGCACATCTTCATTGCCATATGTTTGCTTGATATTGTATACTCAGTCCTTCACATTTTTAATGCCATTTTTTAAATTCACTTAACACTGAAGTACTATGAAATTATTCTTGATGATAATCTAATAATGAATAACTGTCATTATATCCTTATTTTCTGCACAATGTACAACACCAAGAGTTATGCTAATGAACAATATGGGTTTAGTAATAATAATAGTATCAACTTGATACCATTGATCATTGATCAAGTGACTAATCAAATAATAAAAAAAAATCACTGATTACAATAACTGTACCTTTCTCTTGGAGGAAACTATAACTTCAATATGGAAGGGTACTCTTTTAGGCATTTCTGAAACTACCTTTTCATTTTGCTATGAACTTAAAACTTCTCTAACACAGATAAACTTTTAAATCTCTGTAATTTTTATCAAGACTAGGATGAATCTACAGTTCCTAAAATGTCCAAATTATGGCAGTGATAAATGACATTAATTTCTGATGTCTTATCTGTCCCTCATTCTTGTTTCTATGGGATCCAATTATGCTGAGTTCTAACCTAGATTCCTGTAAGTCACTGCAAAGCCCATGCTGTGCATTTTCAAAACATAATTTTTCTCATTTGAATCCCAAAAAGTTGCTTAAATAAAAAATTATCACTGTTTTATAAACAGAGGAAAGAAGGTCTGTAAGTTCTCATAACACTTAAGGGGCAGACTGGTCATCAGAATTCAAGGTTCCAAAATAACAGACACAACTGAGAATTTCTTGCAATTTTTCTCTAATATTAACTGCTATCAAGTACATTTAGCTTTATAAATTTAAAGAAACATTTAAATGTATAAGAAATTGAAAATGGTATGTGAGAGAAAGGCAGCTGGTGAAAAGAAACTCAAAATCAAATATATATTTTGCTTATAGACAAGACATATTTATCCTCTGACTGCTTTCAAATTTTAGAATAATAAAGCAAATTGTATTTCCAGAGAGTATCAAATGTCTGCAGAGATGATTAGCCATACAGTACCTTATTTAAAAACTAAAAATGCATAGAAACAAACCAATGTTATACAGTTACAAAATTTAAACAACAAAATCTATCATTTGTGCAAATATATTCACTTTCCAGAGTGTTGCTAAAGTATTCAAAAGGAGTTATAGTTACATTTTCTATGAGGCAGAGAGCCCACATCACAGTCAGGAATCTTAGAATAAAGTCAATCAGCATCTACAAGATGCTGTTGAGACTTAAACTATGTGACCTAATTCAGTAAACACTAGTAGACAGTGAAAAGAGACCATAGGGACTGACAGTCTTTGGAATAACCAAGGCACAAGTGTAGTAGTATACTTAAGCTGCAGTCTTTCCCATCATAATAATGAACAGAGACGTGAGTCAGCAGATGAGTTCTCTAAGCCCTCTGAGAAAACGATGGGAAACAAGCAAGGAAAATAATTGTCAATAAAGTCTAAAGGCCTAGAAGTAGACTGAATAGAATGAATATCTACAAATAAGGCATGGATTGAGCACTGAAGAGCTTCCTGATCTTTCTTATGGTAGAAGTAAAAAGCCATCAAATTAAAGGTGAAATTTAGTAGAAAGCATGCCACTTATGCTAAGTTCCTGCTAAATGTAGAGTTAATAGGTCTTTTCCCTGGCACAGTGTGAAAAGTCACTGCCAGTTGGAGTGGGCTTTCAATTAACTCTCTCTGCCTATCTATTATAGACAAGATGGCATGCACCCTGTGCTCCTTTGGAACAAGACCTCTTAGAAGAAGCAGCACTAAAGCTCTAAGAATGAGAACATTTCAATAGACACTGCCCAGGTCATCTGTTCTCTAGTTTTCCTACTTCCTTCCCTCACCACCTGCAAATTTAGCCACCCAGGAAAACTTGTCAAATATCTGTCCATAATGCTTTCACATCTGCATCCTCCTCACCAGTTCTGCTCTCAGAGTCTTCCTATTCAAAGCCATCATTAACTCACATCTGAACTCGAATTTCAACCTCCTCTCTTCAATATCTCCTCCCACTAATCTGCACACAGCTGCCAGATTCTTCTTCCTGAAATGCCGTTCTCATCATGTCTCTACCCATTGTCTATACGACACATTTGAAATGCCTTTGCCTGATGTTCATGGAGTCTTACAATCAGAACTCAGACAGTAGTTCTAGTGCAGTTTCTTTTCATACAATAATATTCAAGTTTAGTCAAGTCTATTCTTTGTTCTCAAGCTTGCCTTACATTTCTCATTCAAACTTCTGTTCACAGAGTTTTCCCCAATCCTGAGTACTGTCCTGAACACTCTTTAAAAAAAATAAAATAAATAAAACAAAATCTAAATTCCATCTTCTTTGTAAATCTTTCCCTCATTGCTCCAACCAACAATGAGTGTTTGCTCTTCTGACATCAAACTACTCTATTTCCATTTATTTTAACTCTCTTCTGGGTATTTTCCTCTTCCTTTCTCTCAGCAAAACAGGTGATAAGGATATGAAATGGAAAAAGACAGTAGGGGGTAAGCACCATAGAAATCAAGAGACCTGCTAGAAGGTTATTATACTCTTACAAGCAAGAGATAATGAGTCCTGGAAAATATTCAGACCTTGGGAATACAAAAGAATTAATGGATGAGATACATTACAGAGACTGCATCAACAGGACTAGATGATTGACGACATAGGGGAATCAGAAAGGTGAATAACAAATGAGAGGAAGTTTGGAGACTGAATCACACTATTAAAATTAAAAGGTAGCATCAAATTGGATTGGTAAAGAGAATGACAGGTTTGTTCTTAGAATAAGTGAGCACATGACAGGATAGAGCAGGTGGCTAGAAAGAAAAGACTTTATAAAATCATCAGAGCTGGTGATACAGGCTGACAAAAGAGCTGCTGGAGTTGATCCCTAGAGCCACAACTATCAAAGCATATACAAAGAAATACAAGGAACTGGCCTGGTGGTGAGAGCCTGCAAGCTCAGCTACTTGAAAGGCCGAGGCAGGAGGATTACAATTTTAGGGCCTGACTGAGCTACAGAGTAAGTCCAAGGCAAGACTGGATAACTTAGTGAGGTCCTGTTTTAAACTTGGAAAGTTCTAAGAGTGCTTGCTGAACATGTAACTCCGAAGTAGAGCACTTGCTGTGTGAAGCTCCGGGTTCAAAGCAGAGTACAGAGAACAAGAGGATAGGGGTTGGGAGGAGAAGGAAATGAGAGAGGGGAGACAGAAGTGGAGCAAGAGAGCCAAGAAGGGGGTAAAAGAAAAGAATAGGAGCTTGTAGTAAGCAGAGAGCTTGAACATCAAGCAAACAACTATTCTGATTTTCATCATTTGAGGTTAAAACCAAACTTTCAGGATGTCAGTTTAAGGAAACAAACCCATCTTCATAAGATGCAAGATGTTCTGAAAGATAAGGAAATGGAAGCCAAAAATGTTGGTTTCTTGATAGGAGACACAAAAATATGAGGGGGATGGAAAGAGATGGTTCAGTGGATAAGAATGTTTGCTGCACAATCATGAGGATCAGAGTTGGTTTTGTGATCTCAGTACCCATATAATGAGGCAAGAGCCCCATGTATGCCTGTAGCCCAGTTCTAAAAAGGGTGGAGAAAAAAAAATGTTTCTGCATGAGGCTTTAAAATCTAGATTAAAATATTGGCCCTGGATTCAAGGAAAGCCCTGACTCAAATAAAGAGGAAAAAAGTGATAGAGGAGAGTACCCAACAGCCTCTTCAACCTACATGTGAATACACAGGCACAGCTGCTCCTCACATGTACATGGACACACGCCAAATGATTTTTAGAAGGAAACAAATAACAGAGCAAGGGAGAACTACACAGCAGGTTTTATGTCATTTGAGCTCCTCTGTGTTGTATGGCGACATCGATGGATTGTATTGTGCAGTGACTAAGAGAAGAGTCTATATTTCAGGCAACTTTGAACCTGTTAAAGGTTTGTGTAAGATACCCATCACCCATCATTCCTTTCCTATGTTGTGCTTTCTGTGCTTTTCAATAAGAGAGAAAAGCCTTTTGTTAGAGAAAAACTGGGCCAAAGATAGATTCAAAAGACAACATTTAGGTTGAAACTCATTTAGGTAGAAACAAATTTGGACTTATACTACAGACAGACTAGGGACAATGGAAGAAACAGAGAGAGCAAAGTAAAGAATTCAAGTCTGGACTCAACACTTACTTGATTTAACTGAGGTACTTTGATTTCTTACTGCAACACTGATAACATAATTATGCCTTCAAACCAATGCAAATGGTTTATTCTGTTTTGCACTGCTATAACAGATATCACTAACTTTAATTTATACTGAATAGTTTTGGAGTGGAGGAAACCAAAGAGCATGTAGTCAGCAAGGGTTTATTTTCTGTGTCATTCCATGGCAGAAGGTCAAGGAGACACCAGAAAAAATGGGCCAAATATGTCCTTTTTATACAGAATCCACTTACAAGATGGATCCATTTATCACTGAAAGATCCTAATTCTTAATAACTTTGTCAATTCAATTAAATTCAGTGTGAGCCTGGGAGGGGACAAACAGTCAACCCACTGCACCAGTTCTATTTGTGATAGTCAAGAATTTGAAAATTTTATTTCTAGACCTGTGCTTCAATACTTTAATACAGTTCCTCATGTTGTGACCATCAACCATAATATCATTTCCATTGCTTCTTCATAACTATTATTTTGCTACTGTTATGAATTGTCATGTAAATATCTGATATATAAGATATGTGATATGTGACTCCAAAGTAGTCTATCCATTGAGAACTACTGGTCCTGGCTAATGGCCCTTGAAGACAGCCCATTCAAGCTATGTTTAAATAGTAAGGATTTGTGTCTAATTTTCAATATGTACAGTAGTTCAAATGAATGACATAGCACATAAAATGTGTCATTTAATTTGATTAGAGAATTTAGTACATAACAAAGGAAGTAGTTTCTACTGTTGCAGCTCCTTGAAATAATTCACTATCTAATAATAAAAAATGGTTCATGCTATTTTTATGGCCCATAAAGCACATTCAGTGAACTATATATAGAAGGAAAGTCAATCATGTAAAAATTCTATCTTTACAAGATAAATTGTTGGTGCTCATAATGGGAACTATGTACCTGGAAAATATTTTGTTGGAGAAATTTTTATGTAATAATATTATTTATTTTCTAATGTGTTAAAATACTTAGGCATTGTAATGAATCTCTGTTTTCCTTTTTGTTCTCACCCTCAGGATTCAGTAAAACAGGAGTGGGGTGCTCCTTCCAGCTGAATTCTATCTTGTCTACTATGATAAATGTGTTTTTTGTGATACAATCATTTCTCACACCCTCTCTTCTTTCTATAATAAAATATGGATTAGTCAGATCACAATTAAAGGAATTCTCATAGCATGGCATGGCTTTAATATTCCTCAAAAAAAATAAAAATATAAATATAAACACCCGAAGACCCAATTGTAGGGACCATGGGTACATACCTAAGGCATCCATGTCAGGATCCCACAGATTCATTTGCATATCCATGTTGATTGCTACACTATTCATAACAGAAGTCAGGGAATCAGCTATATGTCCATTGCCAAATTAATTCTATACAATAGAGTTGTATTTGGCCATAAAATGGAAGTTATATCTTTTTCAAGAAAATAGATGGATCTGGAAGTTATCATATTAAGCCAGTTGCTCATGTTTTATGTTGTATATTGTATTTATTGGAAAAAATAGGTGAGTGAGAAAGGAAGACTTAGGTGTGTGAAGAGAAAAGGGGGGCCAATGAAGAAGAGTGAGGGATGAGGGTAAAAAGGATGAAATGGATCAGAACATTATACTTAGGCAACTCTTCAGAGCCTATAAATATTTTGCCTTTTACAAAACATTATGTGAAAAGAAATTGCACAGATGTATAGAGACAAAAATCATATTTATAATTTCACTGAAACTACTTACTTTGGACAAAACCTTAGTGCAGGTCGTCTCAATCACCTTCTACTATCACAGACACTGTGAATATGATTTAACAATAAAGTTGCTCAGAGACACTGAAAAAATTCTCATTATTATAGAAGAACTTACTTAAACTTAATTAACTTTTCATCAAGACAGATACTAAACATAATTTAGAATGGTTTTATAACAACTTTAAAACATAAAGTAAGCTTGGTAACAGTAATAAATACATAGTTGAACCAATCCTTTTAGAAATCTATGGATGGATTTGGAGAACATCCTCCTGAGTGAGCTATCACAAACCCAGAAAGAGAAGCAGGGGATGTTCTTACTCATTAGTGGACTTAAAAAAAAATAAAAAAGAGAGAGATGTCAAGGCTAGAACATAACTAAATGACACAGTGCTTCACTTCTGCATTGATGGCCTCTGGCAGGGGTGTAGGTGAGAAAAGACTTGTTTTCTTTAAGGGTCTTGCCACAGGGAGTTTACTTATGCTCCATTAAGTAAATGAGCAGCATGAATGGGGTTTTTTGTAAATGGGGAGATCATAAGAGTGAGTATGAATTTGAGAAGACTGATAACAGAGTTTGTTGGGGTACATAATGTAAAATTACTAAATAATAATAATAACCTATTTGCTATGTAGGAACTCCTTTGAAAATACGGTTATGTCATCTCTTTTTTTTTCCCAAAACACAAGGCATTCAGATTATCTGATGTTTGCTGTTTGCTCATACTAAAATATAAGCTAATGAAAGAGAGGGGGGCTGGAGAGATGGCTCAGAGGTTAAGAGCACTGACTGTTCTTCCAGAGGTCCTGAGTTCAATTCCCAGCAAAACCACATGGTGGCTCACAACCATCTATGATGAGGTCTGGCGCCCTCTTCTGTAAAACTGTATGCATAATAAATAAATAAATCAAAAAAAAATTAAAAAAAAAAAAAAGAAAGAGAGGAGAGGATACAAATGGTTTAAGCTCTGAGTGCCACCTGTGTTGATTTCCTCCAGTATTTGGCACCTATCTTGATAATGCAAGTGTTAGTCCTTAAAGACCTACCAGAAGAGCAGAGTCCTCACAAACATTTGAGTGCCAAAGCCTAAGCAGCTATGGACACAGCAACCAACAAGGCAAGTTCTTAGCAACATCCATGAAAAACAGTCCAGTTATTCCTTCCTGTAAGGCTGAGACTACCTGAGAACTGTCAGCCTAATCCAATCAGATACAGAAGTTCTTTCTCATGGAGGTGGCTGTTCATTGGCTCTAAGGAGTCAAGATGTCTAATAAGATGCAAAAAAAGTGAAAAAAAAAGAATGCACTGTATAGAGAAGGCGGGACATTAGGAATCCCTTTAAAAAAGACAGTGACAGGTCAGGTAAAATGTTTGAATAGGTGGATTTTTTTTTAATCTTCAGTGATCCTAATGAAACTGTGTCTAAGTACATGATGGCCTGTCTCTCAGCACCTTGAAAGTAGAAGTTGCTCTCTCTATATTTTACCACTTCACCTCACTAATGGAAAGAGTGAAAGATGAATCTTGACTCAATTACCAGAGATTTTAACTAAAATCAAGTACTGGCAACACTGTGTGCCCTTTTTTTGAAAAATAGCATTTGCTAGCTCAGTTAATTAACTGCTATTTATTTAAATTATGTTTCGATGTGATTTTTAGGCATTGTTGGTGATTCTGTATTAATGTAATTCATACTTTTGCTGTGAATAAGTAAAGAAATAAAATTCAAACATGTAGATTTTGAACTGAACTTGTGTTAACAAATGAATATTTACATGTATGCTAATTGTCCCTACCTCTGAATCCAGATAGGAACTCTCTTCCATGACAAACAACATAGTATTGCCATTACTAACTAAAACAAATCTTTAAATGGTTATGTAAAGCAAATATTTATATCAGATTCTACCTTTTTAATCTTTATTTTGTGTTTGTGCACATACACACGCACCTTGATATACTGTGGAGTTCAGAGGCCAATTTCTGGAAGTTGGTTCTCTTTCTACTCTGTTGAGGCAGGGCTTCTCTTGTTTTTGCAGACATTATTGGTGTTGGCCACTGCTGTGTGTACTTGAGGCTAGCTGGCCAACAAATTCAGCCAATATTCTGCTTTCTTCCTTCCATCTTGCTATAAGTGTAAGTGGCCCACAGATGTTTACTATTACTATACAAGACTCCTTTTTTTCTTAATTTGCAGTGAGGCTTCTGCTTTAATAGGTAACTATATCTATCTTAGAGAAAGACACAGATTTTAACTTTTTTGTTTTGTTTTGACTTTTTGTTTCTGGTTTTGTTTTTCAAAACAGAGTTTCTCTATGTAGTCTTGGCTGATCTGGAACTCACAATGTAGACCAGGCTGGCTTCAAACTTAGACCTGTCTACCTCTGTGTTCTCAGTGCTAGGATTAAGGGCATGTGCCATCATTGCTAGACCCATTTTAGCATTAAGTGATGAAGAAAAAAAGAAATTCCAGAGGGGGAAATATTATTAAGATATTATCTAATGAAAAGGTAAAATGATTATGTTACTTCAAAGATTACTTTCAAAGTACTTTAGGTTGGGAGCATGGAGAGGAGGGAGTAAAGGGTGGTAGGAAGAGAACAAGAGGGAACAGGATGATTGAATTGGGGGAAGGAGAACAACAAAAGAGATATCTTGATAGAGGGAACTATATTGTGATTAGGGAAAAAAAGCTGGTGCTAGCGAAACTCCCAGGGATCCACAAGGATGACCCCAGCTAAGACTCCAAGCAATAGTAAAGAGGATACCTGAATCTTACCCTGCATTTATATTAATGATTACCCTAATGTCATCATAGGACCTTCATCCAGCAACTGATGGAAGCAGATGCAGAGATCCACAGCTGAGCACTGCGTTGGGCTCCCAGTCCAGGTGAAGAGAGGGAGGAGGGATTATATGAGCAAAGGGGTCAAGATTATGATGAGGAAACCCACAGAGACAGCTGATCATAATGAGGAAACCCACAGAGACAGCTGACCTGAGCTACTGTGAGCTCACTGACTCTGGACTGACAGCTGGAGAACCTGCAGGGGACCAAACTAGGCCTCTGAGTGTGCATGACATTTGAGTGGCTTGAGCAGATGGTAAGGCCCCTGACAGTGGGATCAGAACTTATCCCTAGTGTATGAACTGGCCTTCTGGAACTCATTCCCTATAGAGAGATACCTTGCTCAGCCTTGATACAGAGGGGAGTGTCTTGGGTCTGCCTCAAGTTGATATGCCAGACTTTGTTGACTCCTCATGGAATGCCTTACTCTCTCTGAGGAGTGGATGGGAGTTGGGGAGAGAGTCTGGGGGATGAGTGGGAGAAGGAATTGTGATTGGGATGTAAAATGAAAAAACTTTTAAATAATAATAATAATGGCCCCCATAACTCAAAATTTTGAATACTTGTTCTGCAGTTGGTAGAAGTGTGGGAATGATTAGGAAATGTGTCATTGTGGGAGATTTGTCACTGAGGTTTGGATTGAGGTTTTCAAAGTCATTACAGTTAGTTAGCTCTTTCTGCCTCATGCTTATGAATCAGATGCAAACTCTCAGCTACTGCTCCAGAGCCATGCCTGCCTCTGGCTGCCATGATGGTCATGGACTTTAATATTCAGGAACTGTAAGCCTGAAATAAATGCTTTCTTTTTTATAAAATAAATTTAAAAAGCACTTTAGGATTATACTTTTGTTAATAAATACTTTGAATACTTACTTATGTCTTATGTCCATCATGAACAGTAGGCTGAATGAATGGCATAACACATAAAATTCATCATTTAATTTTATTAGTGAATTTAATACACAACTAAGAAAGTAGTTTCTGCTATGCTATGACTCCTTGGAATAATGTACTCATACATGGGTGGGTTCTGAAAATCAAAATAATGTGGACGGGCTTCAATAGCAAGAACTTTTACTGGTCAAGTCTTCTCTCCCTCACCATGGCATTTTAATATACATATTCCCTGTGTTCTTCACAATATTGTAAGGTGGACACTATTATTTTTACCATTTTCCAGGTGAGGAAATAAAAACGCAGACAGTGACGCAACAGAGATATGGGCATATGCATAGTAAGCAGTAGATGTTAAGAAACAGATGTTAAATCTACTCTTCTTTCTCCCCTATTCTCATCACGTTTGAGAGAGTACGCAAATCTTTCACTGAAGGGCTTTCATTATGTTCATCTTTTCATGCTCTTGGGTCACTCAAATGAAATATTGTACCAGTCTGGGGACATGAAGCATTACAAATAAGCTTTAAATACATGCTTGACATTTAGAAAGAGGACTTTATGGATTCTCCCTACAAAAAGTCAAAGAAAAGTGAATAGACTTCATGGGAAGTATGCTTTGTTTTTTTCTAAAAGCTTCAGGCTCTGAGAAGCTGGCATGTATTTCTTGTCATCTTTTGCATTGCACATGAATTCACTGGGTTTTATTTTATATAAAACAAAGTCTTTTTAAACTGGGTATCCCCTTGCTCTCCCTCCTTTTCCCCTCTCAATCCCTCCCGATCAGCCTTCAGCCTCCTTCCCATCCCCCATCTCCTCCCCAGAAAGGGCAAGAAGTCCCAACGTGGATCAGCTCAGCATCCACTCCAGGCAAGTCCGATTTCCTCACCCTAATGTTAAGACTGTGTTAGGTGTTCCTCTGAAGGGAATGAGCTTCAAAGTGCCAGTCCATGCACAGAAACACAGTCTGATCCCTCCCCTCGAGGCTCCACATACTGCCCATATCAGTGGACAGCTGCCTATCCTAAACCAAAAAGTGTGTGTGTGTGTGTGTGTGTGTTTCTTAGTATACTTGTACAGCTATTACAAAATCTCTTACACTAAATCTGTCAACAGTAGAAATGTGTTATTCTGGAGAGGAAAGATAAAAGATGAAAGTACCAGCAGATGCACACTCAATTTAAGGGCTTATTCTTTCCCTAAAAGATGGTGCATTTTTGCTGTGTCCTCACATAGTGGAAGAGAAGAACAGGCTCCCTCAGGCCTCATTCATAACGTCACTGATCCTATTCATGTGGTGTCTATCCTCATAACCTGATCATGTCCCCCAAACCCTCACCTCTCCATAATATTACCATGGAAATTTGGTTTCAGCATGTGAATTGGAGCTAATCTAGGCGTTCCAACAACAGCATGACCTTGATAGTTAAGGAAAGTTCCTTAGTCTGAGATTCATAAATACTTGAACTTATTAATGGATATTAAATGGCAACTCAAAGATCCCTCTTTAAAAACAAATTAAAGCTTAATATCTTCCTTACACTCAGATCTTGCTAAAAGATTGCATCTATACTTCCTTTATACCAAAACAGGATGCCTGGATTCCAATAAAATACTAGAAAAAAATTTAATAAAAGATAGGCCTTTCAAAAATCTGCTAAATGACATGTTCATAACATATTATTTATGAAAACCAAGAGTATATTTTCATGTAAGTTCCTATGTATGTCATCAACTGATCGCTGCTATTCACATATAAAATGCAAGTTAGGACATTATACTTATTATCAGAAATGCTATGAGTGTAGGCTTATGAGAATATATTCTATGTATCACAGCCTTGGGGTAACAACAAACCAATTTGCTAGCTAGCTTTGTCCATATATGGGCAAAATTCATTTCCTGAGATAATAGTGTTATGGTTTTGAAATAGGATGGTTGTCAATGCAACTGTCAATTTATTGATAGAAAAAGGAAAAAAAAACAAAACAATTACTTTATTACATGAAGTTTCAGACCAAAATGATCTGCTTTAATTATTTTGACAGGAGGAATGAGAGATAATTTTCTTTAATAACTAGGGCTGTTTTAACCCTAGTGGATTAGAGGGCAGAAATGGCAATGCCTTCTTTTTACCTCATAAAAGAATGTGATAAACATTTGTGTTTCCATGGAAATCTTGAACATTAATTTCATAAATAAATTAGCAATTCTATGCTTAAGTATATACACAAAAGAAATAAGAGTTGTATGAGACAAAAGCTTGTCCATTATATTTTATAGCAGCTTTATTACTAATAATATAAAATGTAAGTGGCCCAAATTTATATCCATTATTGAATGAACAAAATATTTTACACTGAAACAATATGAAACATGAAAATGAATTAAACACTGATATAGGTTACAACATGAAATAATTGTTAAAGAATACCCAAAAGCCCACACATACGATTCCATTTATGTGAGAAATCTTCAGAGTTAGCAAATAAAAAATGTAGATGAGTGATTGCTAGGGAACATGGGGTGGGGGTAATTAGGAGAAAATATTTTTAGAATTGGCAGTACATCTGAAGTTTCTTTTGAAAGTGACAAAGAGGTTATAAAATTGATGATGATAATGACTACATAAGTTTGAATATACTAAGTGCCATAAAATAATATACTTTAAGTGGCTCAATTGTATGCTGCACTAATTGTATCTCAATACATTTGTTTCTTTAAAATTAAGTGAGTTTCAAGCAATGAAAAGCAGTCTCTTTGTTTTTTGTTTTGTTTTTGCCGTTTTGAGACGGGGCTCCTTCTGCAGCCCTGGCTGGCCTGGAACTCACTATGTAGACCAGGCTGTCATTGAACTCATTGATATTGTCCATGCTTGCCTTCTGAGTGCTAGGACTAGAGTTCTGTGCCACAACATTCAGCCTAATTTCTTTACATTAAAATAAAGGAATAAAATTGACACCACTCAGATAAGGAAATTTGGAAAATTCATAAATTCATCAAGTGGATGAATAGGACTGATTGTCTTATGTTATTGTTGTTCCATAATAGAGTGGTATTGCAGAAATATTCATTTGCAATATATTATATAAAGGATTAATATTTATTGATGGGTATATGAACACTCACAATACAAATTGAACCTTAAGACAATTATTGGAGAATGGACCTGTCCCAAGCTGGGCTGCTGGTCCACTCCCTGAGCAAGCAGGAACAAATCAGGGCACAGGTCAGGGTTTCCAGGGTCTCTGTTGGTTCTGTCCACACCCTATAGGGGTCTTGAACTCAGAAGCTATGCACCTGGGCTTCTCTAAGTAACACCTGAATCCCACCACAGAGTGGAGCTGTAGTATAGTAGCCCTATGAGTCTTTTATAGGAGAATAAAAACAGGATTGAGAGGCCAGAATAATGCCTACATTGCCAATTTAAAGCCAAAAGATTATGACATAACTTTAAGAGAGGAACAAGAAACTTCTGGAATGCCTCACTGGGCAAAAGAGGATCTATTTGGTTTATTTTTTTAAGTATGCCTTCTTAGTCTATTTGGGCTGCTTCTACTGGAGGCTTTACACATAACAGGAATGCATTGACAACAATAAATTCCAGAATGCACTAGCAGATTTTGTGCGTGAGGAATTCTTTTCCCAGTCTTTGTGTCTTTGCATGGTGGAAAGAACAAACAAATCACTGGATCCCCTCTTATATAACCGTTAATTTTATTCATGAAAACTCCACATTCTTAGCCTAATCATCTCTTCAAAGCCTTTCTAGTATATGCTACCAAACGGGGGTTTGAATACACATTTTAGGGGAATAAAAACATTTACCCATTGCAAAAAGGAAGAGTATTATGTGACACAGGGGAATAAAAACATTTACTCATTGCAAAAAGGAAGAATATTATGTGACACACGAACTAGAAATATTTTATAGACTTGAGCAGCAAAAGGAAGACTATAGCATCACTGTGACAAACCTGCCCCAACCCCAAAGAAATAAGCAGTCATTCCCAGAGACATATCCTATCCTCAAACACCGAGAAGAGGATGATGGGGATATATCATTGGAAGTACTTGACAGGTCTGTTTAAGATTACTTAGAATCTACAGGAATAGTAAAATAGCTGAACAATTTTGAATCTAAGTTAGACTGAAACAATTGTTAATCTTTATAAATTATCACAATTTTGACACTTCCTTACCAGTCATCTTTTCTTTCTGTGGATGGCACAATTACAAGAGAGCTCTGAAGAGAACCTAGAAAGGCTGATATAGGAAAGTTCATAGAAACAGCCTTGATTAAGACTTACCTGAAGAATTTCTTTCATTTGGCATTAATAAACTAGATAGGAATTCAAATAATCAGTATGATGATATAAAGACATAGTATTACTTTAGTATATCAAACAGCAGGAAGTATAATTTTTTGGTTTCAGTATGATAGTTTGTTGATAGAAGATTAGATATGAGCTTCATATGACTATGGGTTTACCTATGTTTATTCTGTATAATAAAAATTAGATGAAAAAAACTTACTGGGTTGATGTTGTACATCCTGTGGTAGACCACTTGCCTGGCACATGAGGCCCTTGGTTCCAGTCC
Organism: Sigmodon hispidus; assembly: GCA_004025045.1. Taxonomy (NCBI): domain Eukaryota; kingdom Metazoa; phylum Chordata; class Mammalia; order Rodentia; family Cricetidae; genus Sigmodon; species Sigmodon hispidus. The sequence goes on from PVIH01006852.1 coordinate 77,439, forward strand.
CAAAACCAGAGAGAGAGAGAGAGCGCGTGTGAGAGAGAGCGAGAGAGAGCTTACTCACCACTGTTTCTCAGGCAGATTTATCTTTATGTCTCTGGAACACAAGGCCAAATATGACATGATCTTTCATTTTGGGATATTCACATTTCTACCCTATGATAAGTATGAATGAAGAATCTAAAGTGATTTGGTGTAACAAGTTTCTGCCTAGCTTGAACTAAAGGAATTGTATGAATGTAATCAGTACAGGATTTTCTGAGCAAAGACTTGAGATATACCATTCATTGAGCTGATGGCCAATCAAAACAATTATAGTAGCTTCTATGTACCATAATACATGTTAAGCACAGAAGATGGATAATTAGATCCCAGAATAAGAGCAAGAATGTTAAATATAAGAAATACTGTAAACAAAGGTACAGATGTTTCACTCCACACATGGTGGAAACAGAACTGACTCCTGAGACTTGTCCTCCAATATCCAAATATGTGTCATGGAAGCATTTATGTGCATCCCCACACACATGCATGATAGATAAATAAAATCTGATTAAAATATTATTTTAAAAAACCAAAATAAGATGCCTGAGTGTCCATGAGAAATAGAATCAACAAGGGGTTACCATCAAATCCTGAACATTTAACTATGTCAAAGAGACAGATTTTTATTGTGCATACAGTGAGGAGCCTCTAAAGAAGTTAAATAGGATAAGTGAGTCAAAATGGCTACTCTGGTTACAGAACAAATGATCAATTTGAGAGATAGATGCTAGAAAGGATACTGGAAAAAGGAAAGAATTTTTATAAGGACAACAACATGAAGACATTAAACTTCGCATAATGGCCCTTGCTGTTCTCTTTAGCAACCAAAATTATTTATTTTAGGTTCTAATTTCTTGCCCCTGGGTGAGTGGTGTGCTCATTCTAGCAACCTCATTAGTATAGTGAAGCTAATAGCTGATACTGGCTTAATGTGTAGCATTTCTAAAATCTTTATTTGCCTGGAATTAGATATTTCTGAGATTCAGTAAAATGAACTGGGAGAGTAATTTGTTTTAGGCTGGAATCTCCCAATATCAAAACTTACCCATCATAGAAATGATTTGGAGAGCATAGTGCACAAAACAAAGACAGCTTAAGCCAAAAAAATAAGTTATTGTGAATTATGAAGTGTTGTTTGTCAGTATGAACCCATTTATCCCAAGAGGTGGAAGAGGAGCAGCTGTGGTACTAGAAAAGCAAATAAGAAAGCCTAAGACAGAGGACAGACAAGAAACACACACCCAAACACCCTCTAGCCAGCCAAAGGAGGCGGGAAACCAGGCAGTCATTAATTCTCTGAATAGAAGCAATTTTTTTTGTGAGACTTTTCACAAACTAGAAAGTCTTCTGAAAAATCACAGCTGTAAATAGCTTTCCCTGAATGGAGCACTGTTTTTCACATTTTTCTTCCCTTTGTACCAACCTCCTACCCTATGCACTCACAGGTGTCTAATCTCATCCTGGAAAAATGCAGAACATCCAGGCAGAGCTTCTTCAGCAAGGAGTAAAGATGGGGATACCTCTTACACCCCAGGGACTGCTTACTTATGAATAAAACCCAAGTGAATTAGGGGAGGCTTCTGAGAAAATGGATGAAACAAAATATTGTTCTTGTTCAGGAGATAATAAGAAAATGAAACATTTTTGATTTTTCTTTCTTTTTTGGTACAGAAAGATCAAGAAAAAATAAGAATAAAATCCACATGGGGCAGTTGACTGTGAGGTCTCCTTCTGCAAGTTGCAAATAAGGAGTCTGAAGCTAGAGATGAGGCAAAGGAGAAATATGAATGGCAAACACCTTTAATGATCAACTAAATTCTTATATTTTTGGATTAGCAGTAAATAACATAACTGAAACTTCCCATAAAAAAGAATGTATTCTTCTTCTTAGGAAGTCTATGATGAAAGCAATCATTTCTCTTATTTTGTGTGATGTGCTGAGTTGTGAAACAAAGAATGGGTATTTGAGCTTCCATTTGATAGAGTAAAAAATGTAATTATAATTATTTGCATATTAAAGGCATTATTACTTCATGGCAAATATTTCCAACAGGATAGAACTAAAAAGAATCCTTCCTCCCCAAATCTCTATACATGCTTTTGTCAGGTTTAACATATTTTGAAGCTGTTCTGTGTCAAACTGTCAATTGCAGGAATTCACCAAAGATATCAGAGATCTTATTCTAATCTCTCTTAGGACTCATTTGCTACTACATAATTGAAAATAACCATTGGTTATGATGTGTTAATTTTATGCAAGCAAAATAATAGGGTACCAATGCTATACTTTCAATGACCCACTTTTAGGGGAAATGGTACTAAAATTTTAGTGTCTATGGCAGCTTGTCTTAAGTTGCATATTCTTTATTATATTTTGGGGAATGCTTCATTTGAAACTACATATTCTTTAAAAATAATGAGGTCTGACGTTTACTTTCTCTGGGATACAGTAACTTATCAGCTTGTACACATAAACCATTGTATTCTGGGGCTGTGGGAATGATTCAATAGTAAAGTGCTTGCTTAGTTTGCAAACAGTCCAAGGTTCAATCTTCAACACTACCCTCAACATAGATAAAGCCACACATCCACATGTCATTACAATAGATTAATAGAAATGGATTGAGTTAACTTGTAAGAACTAGTTGGTAATGAGCTTGAGGCATAGGCCAAACACCTTGTAATTAATATAAGCCTTTGTGTGATTATTTGGAACTAAGCAGATATGGGCAGGTCTAGACCTTGGGGCTAGGCTGGGTCATAAACTTCTGGCTACAAATGGCGCCCACCATCAGGCAATAAAAGAGCTTTAAAAATATTCTGAATGCACAGAAATAGAGCCACACTGGACTTTCTTGTCTCACAGTTTCATGCAGCAGCAGTGCAAAAACTCCTTGCAGATGCTTGGGAGATGTAGCCAACCACCAGCCACCATGTTGAAAAACTTAGTGGGGCAGAGTCACAGCAATTCAGTCTCAGCTTCACAGTTTAGTAAAAACTCTCCTGGCCAGAAAATAATTAAAGATATGCAATAAAACAGATTCAGATGGAGAAAACTTCTACATGGGATTCAATCTGTGTAAAATGTACATAGGTTTGGGAGAAAAAAGAAAAAGTTCTTTAATAAGAGAAATAAAGTAATAAAAATATAATAAGCCATGTGGAGATAGAAAATATACAGTCTGAATTATGTATATTATTTTATTTTATTTTAATATTTTAACTGTTAATTAGCTAACTGCAGAAAGTCATTTTATTGCTAAGTTAAACCAACATATATATTTAAAGGGTATCTTGACTTTGAAATTTGGGTCTACAAACTGTAGTACATCTATAGAATGGAGCACTACTCAGCAGTAAGAAAAATGATATCCTAAAATTTTCAGACAAATGGATGGATTTGGAAAATATCCTCCCAAGGAAGGTCTCACAAACCCAGAAAGATAAGCAGGGGATGTACTCACTCATTAGTAGACTTTAAGAAAGAGCATTTGTATTTTATTGAAAGAAGATGGGTGAATGGGGTGGTTTAAAACACACACATACATACACACACAAACACACAGACACAAAACAAAACAAAAAACCACATCTAGTTTGACTATAGAAAGGTTGCTTAACAGGAATTTGTGGTGATCATAGTGCATCCGTGGGAATTAGCTATGACTTACTGTGCTTTCTTCATCTGTAGCTGAGCCTAACCTGACTTGAGGTACCTTAGGTTTTACTTTATATGTTCCATGTACTTTAGAGAAAAGAGACACAGAGAACAGTTATTTGTAGTATTTAACATGCTTACCTAGGAACAAACTAACTACAAACTATTATTAAATTTGAAGGTCTGTTTATCAAGTTTCCCCCTTTAAGATATTCTCAATTCTGTATCTTTTTAAAGAAATTTCAATTTAAAAAAAGAAATTTGGGTCTAAGGATATATTACTTTGGAAAAGAGGTTATGCTTTTGTTTCTACAGAAGATGAGAACCTGTGGATTGCTTTCAGGCTAATATAGATGGTAAAGGAAGATGGTAAAGGAAGACAACAGGGAAGAGATGGCCACATCAGCTTCAAAGATGCCTACTAAGATGATCCAGCCTCAGGGTCCCTCAAAGTTTACCAGTTCCCCCAATCAGCAGGAAGTAGCCTAGAAAACTATGTCCATATTCCCCCAAAATAGATTATTTATATTTATCTTTGTTTAGGGGGTTTGGTTATTGGTCACAGTCAATCTCTTTTTAAAGAATTGAAGGGGATATTGATATGATAGAATAAAAGGGTAGATTATTGAATCTACTTATGAAAAGCAACTACTTGTTTTAAATACTTTATATTGATATGGATTTGGTTTATTGATACAAACTTAAGGTTAATTTTGTTACACTGTATGTATATCTTTACTCCTGTTTAAGAAATTATGTTTATGTAACTCATTTAAAATTGCAATGTATAATTAAGAAATGTAAATTAATAGTTAATCATCTATGATAAACTTATAGTCATGTTAGGTAGGTTTTTAGGAATACAAAGACATATTTCAATTAGATAGGTACTCTCCAAACACTTAAAAAACCTACAGAATATAGCATTTAAAATGTTTTAAGAGCATAGACTTTTCTAAGCAGTGAATCATTTCTGGCAGTACCAATCTACTTCAGATGGATGATGGGCATCGAAGAAACTCTATGTGGAATTTACTTTCTTTATGGCAAAGGCCACTGGGCAAGAAACTTTTCTTTCCTTAACTGCACTACAGTGTGCTGTGTAAACGGAACATGTAGGATTCATAGGGAAGTGACCTCTGAACTTTGAGAGAATACGCTGAAGTGGTCTTTCAGGTTCCTGCTTTGTAGAGATAACTGGCAGACATTCCATAGGACACAGGCAGAAGTGACTGACAAACCTTCAAAATGGGTGACAGCCCTTCAAACATACTGCTTCACTGAAAGGTATGCCAGAGAATCTAGGCCTATAGAATGAAGATGGATGCCCCAATGTTACAAAGACACTTTGGGTGACTGCCTAGGTATCCAGATGTCATCTCTGTCATTTCTAAAATTTGGAGGTTGCTTGCAATAAATTTTCTGTTTATTCGGGTAATATTATATCCTTCTAGAGTCTTTGATGGAGTTACAGATTAGATAGTTATAATTATATATTTTTCTTAGTTATAATGAAAGGTAAATAGATATGAAACTTTGGACTTACAAGGATAAGGTAGATGATAGAATATTTAATTTCACCAAATACAAATCGACTAGATATTGTAACTAATTCTTGCTTGATAGTTGTTTTATTACATGTAATTTTGCTATATTGAAATTAAAACCTTTCTTTTGAATAGAGAGAAGATAGGAAGTGATGTGGGATGTTTTTTCTGTACTCTGTGAATGTACTTGAATACCATTTTTTAATAAGAGGACCATTCCATTTTGGCCTATGGCAAGGCAGCTTAGAGGGAGGTAGAAAGTCTAAGCACAGACAAAGGAGGAAGGCAGATGCTGCAGGTGGCTATCAAGAGAGCAAGATATAATGGAACACATGTAAAGGCATGAAGCCATGTGGAAATACATAGATTAGTAAAAATGGGTTGAGTTAAGTTGTAAGAGCTAGTTGGTAATAAGTTTGAGTCATAGGCCAAACATCTTGCAAGTAATATAAGCCTCTGTGTGAATATTTGGGACTAATCTGCTGTGGACAGGTCCAGAGCTACACCAGGGCAGAAACTTACAGATATACCGCCCATTTGTTTTTGGGTTTTTTTTAATGCTACCCAATTTCTTAAGAATTACAAGTCAAGATGAGGGGAAATGGCTTGCTCTTCTTTTCCCTTCTTCTCCTTCTTCCTCTCTCTTCTTATTTCCTGAGTAACTGCCAGTTACTTCTGCTTGAAATCCTTTAAATAATCTATGAATATAAACTTATTTCAAAACATTGTACCTCTTGATACCTTCTCAAGTGAAATTAACCTATAGCTTTCAAATACTTCAATAGAATTACATATAGGCTACAAGTGAAAATCTAAATGAAAGATGTGGCTTAGACAATATCCTGTAAAATAAAAGAGAAAGCTAATGAGATTTAAATTAATAACATCTAAAACCTTGTCTTAAAGGAAACAAAATGGATTTCAAAGAATTTACTAACACAAAAGAACGGCATCCATTTAGGTTTTGCTTGGAACTCATTATAGAGTCCCTTATCAGAATACATAGGTATGTGAATCCCAAGGAAGAAGCTTGCATTTTAGCTACTCCCAGCAATCTCTTGAGCTAATGCTCTTGAAGGATTTTCTAGCTATTTTTTTTTGCCTTCATGCTTTCCAGAGCTCTTCCCTATTACTTTTTGTACTTTTTGCTTCTGTTCACCTAATAGTCGTTTCATTTCACTTGTAGTATTTTTTATAATTAGTGTCCTAGAAATGTTTTCTCCCCTGAACATAACTTTATATTTTAACTCTGCTATAACATTTACAGTTGAATACTGGACACTACTTCTTTAGTCTTTCAAGCTCTTAAAAAGTTTTTCATATATTTTCCTTAGGTATCTTAGTTACTTTCCTATTGTTGTGCTGGCAGAATTACCAAAGCAACTTATAGAAGAAAGAGTTTATATGGAACCTAAAATTTATATGGAACCTAAAGTGATCATCCTGATGGAGAATGTTGTTTCAAGTAGGTATGCATGGTGTTAGAGCAGTACCTGAGTGCTCACATTTTGAGACAACACCCACAAGACAGAAAGAACCCCCCAGTGATGCACCTCCTCCAATAAGATCCCACCTCCTACTTCTTCCCAAACAGTTCCACCAACAGGGGACAAAGAATTCAAATACATGAGCTTATAGGAGCCATTCTCATTGAAACGGTCAAGTTAGGGTTCTCATTTGTAATTAGGAATAGGCTACTTCAGAAACATTGTATCCATAGAGTTTGCATTTAGCTCTGAGTAGTAATAGAAAATATAATCACTTTGTCTTAAACAAATGGATGAGTTTTGAACCTCTAATATAAAGTAAAATTTCATGGACAGCATCCAAAGGCTGACACTATCATCTATATCCCAGAGTTTTTATCTCTACATTTTGCTGTGTTATTAGCATTTAATTGTCATCTTTGTACTTGCCATTTCATGATCCAAGACTGGCTGTTTCTCATCCAACTTAATGCATTCTAGTCAAGAAGGGAAGGAATTAGGAAGAAAAAGTACCTAATCCTGGCATATATGCCATTGGGTAGATGGCTGACATATAGCTGCCTTAGTTGTAAGCTCATATGAGAAGGCTTATTGCTGCCATCAACAACATTAGGAACTGACAGGTAAAAGAAAAAATGGCTACTAATAATTTTAATAGCATTTTCTGCTTCAAAAATGCTATTAAATTAGACCACTCTAATTGAAATATAAACTTCCAAAGGGTAGAAGTCATTAGTTTTTTGTTTTGTTTTGTTTTTGTTTTGCTTTCATCTCATCACCTTAGCATACTTTATTCATTCTACACTGGATGGTAAAAGAATAATCCAAGTCAACACATATACTACATTCTCCCTTCTATGGCTATGCTAGATGAAACTTTAAAAAGGTGACTTTATTCCAGAAAGAGAAACCAAGCAATACGTATCATTTTAAACAACTTGACCCATCTTAAATGGCAATATGGTTCCTGTTTCCAATTTTTAAATTTAAGGATTTTTTAAAATGTGTGTGCATGTGTGTGATTGTGTGTGTGTGTGTAAGTGAGTATACACATGTGGGTGCAGATGGTACTCTTATATCAGTTGTCCATGCACCAGAACTGTGAGAAATATATCTGTATGATTTAGGAGAAACTCAGCCTATGGTGTATTGTTACAATAGTGCACAATAAGAAAGCCACTTACTAAGCATTAGAGATTCTCCCTAGCATTATATCCCACTGCTATTTTCTATATCCCCATACTTCTCACAACCTGGATTTGTCACTAATTTGAATTCAATCTGCATTTGATTTATTTTGTGTGATTTGCTTGATTTAATAACATAGAAAAAATTACTACCAATAGCAAAATCTGGTACATAAATTTTAGTGATGTACTTACTATATTCAATAATTCAACAATAGTATACTCCTTTGTTATACAAACAGACATTGTAAGAAAGTACTGAGAGAGGGATCATCATATGATGTTCCTACTGTTTCTTCCCTTGACCAACATTTAGCATCCTAAAGCAAACATGTCTCAAGAAATTCTTACTATTAACAAGAGAGTGCGAGATTTACCTTTAAAACTCTTCTACTATCAAGAATCAAAGTGCATATAACCATACATCTGTGGTATTCTAGGAAGAACTTACATGGTACAAAAAGCCAGGCTTATACCACATGGGTAACTACTTTCATGAATCCAGGATTTTGGGAGAGATAATTAGAATATGGAAGAGATAAAGTATTCCTGAGTGCTAGCTTGAAGCTTACTATTGATTATAAAAATCAAGAAATTATTTTACCTCATGAGAATTTATATACTGATGTAACTACAAATGCATGACTTACATAATACGATGTACATTTTACATTTGGTAGAGTATAACACTAGGCAACATTTGAAACATCTGAATGTCTGTGTTGATGTTTAGCTGATCATTTTAGTTGGAGAAAGGCATAAATGAAGATAATACTAGTCTCTACCATCTGACTAGACAATCAAACGACCACTTAATAAGCAAACAGACAAACAAATAAACAAATTTTCTGAGTGAGACAAACTGCATCACAGTTCTCTTTCTCCCGAAGAAATTGTTCTAAAGGGAAGACAACAAGTAAATTCCCACAAGAAAGGAAATCAACATAGCCTTGAATGTAAACATTAATTCAGCAAGTGCCTTTAGCTGAAACACTAGAGCAACATCAACATGAAAGCAAAATAAGCAAGAAAAAAAAGCATCCTCCATCACCACAATCGCAGTTTATGGCCACATTTATATTTTTAATGGAATATACCACATAGCTGCACTTGAACTTTCTAGTTCAAGTGCAAAATATATGCCATCTATTTGTAATTCTACTTGGTTGTTGTTTTCACTGAAATACTAATAGTTCACAAGTTTCTTCTGTCACCTAATATGTCAAAAAGTTGTTTTTGCTCTCTGTTCCAGAATAGTGCTCTTCAGTAGAAGTTTGTATAGTGATGGAAACATCTTATATTGGTGTCATCCAAGATATTAATAGCTTCTGAGTTTGAGATGTGGCTTGTGGGAGTAAGGAACTGATTTTTAGTTGATTGAAACTTGAGTTAATTAAAGTTAAATAGCCATGGGTAGTTAATGGCCACTGCATTTTACACCAAGACTTCAGAAAATATGAGCAGATGGATCCTTCTTTGAGTGCCATCTACTGTTTTGTTTTGTTTTTGTTTTGTTTGTAACTGTTTTAGCCCCTTTTGGATTCCTCAATTAATCATCTTCACAGAAATGATCTTTTTATATGAGTCCATTCTCCCAGTACAAAGTGTACAATGATGGGAAATATTTGCCTAAGTTTCTTCCTTGATAAGGCAGGGCATGGTTTGAACACAGGAATGACACTCCATCCACATGAGTTTATAAGACTCTGCTTCTTGCCAAGATTTAGTCAAATTAAGATACAAGGTAATAAAATAAGGTATTCTAGTTTGTTTTAAGTTTGTAACTCATATCCCTCTTGTACAAGAAAACATTGAAGTTGACATCTCCAGAATTTTTTTATGTTACCCTAGCAATTGTGTGCTCCTGCTCTACTAATCTGCCACTACTCTGTTTTGCTATGTAAGTCACACTCATGAATCAAGGTGGAATAAGAAGAAACTAATGTGAAATGATGAAATGCCTTGTTACAACATGGTACCAACTAAAATATTGAGATAATGCTGTAATTCTCTGATGTCAGCTTTAGTTCTTTCAAAGAACACAAATACAAGCAACATGAGAAAATTATAATAAAATTATTACAAGTCAATTAGTGCATGTAAACAAATCTCATATTTGAGCACATACTCGTATGCAGTGTGAGGCATTATAGCCACTCAAGTGCTTGCTTATTTCACAGCTTGTATGCATTCCATATAACAAAGAGTGACAGGAAATACAGATTACATTTGTTCATGCTTATACAATGCAGAAGATTCTTAGAGTACCCATTTACAACTTTCTGGAAAAGAAGCTTTAAGAGAAACAGGCAGGAAAGGTCAAAGAAAGCAAAATTAACACAGAGAAAATCTAACTGGTTCTTACTGCAAAGGTTTGGTACAGGAAAATATCCCTTTCTCACAAGACAGCTAGATAAATGTATATAGGATTAACCTAGAAGCATATTCAGGTGCCAGGAATAATCATCTTCTTAATATTTGAATATGATTGATAACAAATGAAGTCACAAAACACTAACTTCCCAGGTTCTCAATGTTAGCATTACTTCTACATTGTGATATGCATTGTTCTGATTTCGCTAAAGCCCAGGATGCCACCTCCTATGCTTTCTGTGGAACTTTTCACTGTCCCAGTCTCGCCCTGGTAAGCAATTCTAAAGCATGCTAAAATGTGAAATTAGTTTCAAGTCTATGCATTGGGTGTGCTGAACCTTTGCCTAATGTCCCAGAAAAACAGACCAACAACTTGTAATTAAAAACCTCAACCTCTCCCGCCACAGTCTGAAAGCACTTGTCATTAGGGGAATAGGGCTGCATACATAAAATCCCTCCTTGCCACAGACTAGGAAAGGCAGATAGGTCTCAAATTTTCTATGAAATCTCTCTGGTAAAGTTGGAATTCATTATCAAACTGATCTTTTTGATATTTTAAAATCATCAAATAATTTCTGAGCACTTACATGCTCATCACTACAAAGTTACAAGAGATTAAAACCATGATTTAAGATATCTTCAAGAATCATACAGTTCAATTCTGTCTTCTAATTCTACTGTCTTGTATTAGTAACATCAAAAATACTTAGCCACCAATTATTTAAAAACATGCAAATGCATAATGAAATGATAACTTTTGAAATTTCAATTTTTAAAACAGTATTTTCATAAATTATTTTAGAATTTCATACAATATATTTTGAACATATTCACTCTCATGTTGAGGTGAGACATGAGTCTCACCAGGATTTCCACACATCATTAAAGTGACTTCCACTCTCTCAGAAGTTATCAAATGGCAATAGCTCCTCAGATATTGTTATGAATTCGTGTCTACCTTTCCTCCCTATGCTGAGATTTTGTCTGGCTGTAGTTTGCACAGGTCTTTCCTCTGCTTTCATAATCACTGTGAATCGATGTGTGCAACTTCCCTGTTGTGCCTACAAAATACTTTGCTTGATGTTATAGACTACTTTCGACTTAATTTTTTTATTCCTTCTTCAGAAAAGATCTCAGAGCCTTTCAGGAAGGGATTAAGTATGCCCATTTATAGTTGAGCATTCACTGTCTTTTATTTTCTGTACATTGGCCAGTTGGGGGGTCTCTGTGTTAATTTCCATCTACTGGAAAAACACTCTTTAATGAGTAATGACAGATGTTCTGAACTACTGATATAGCCATAATTTATTGATTGTTTTAATGCCTTACATATTTAACAAAATAATAGTATGCTGTTTTCCCCTAGGGCTTAAGGGTAAACTCTTTTTTAAAAATACAGATAAATAATAAACTAATCTTCATTTTTTTTAAATCTTTCGAGAAAGCAGTAACCATAGGACAGTAGCATTTGAGTTAACATAACAAGTTTTCAAACATAAGAAATCATGTAATGTTACTCTAACTACTGAGCTACTAGTGGTTAATGATGGCACTTAACCTAGCAGGAGAAATTTTTTTTTTAAAAAAAAGTAGGTGTAAATTCCTTATGCTAATATATTCCACCAAATAACAGTGTAGCATACTGACTGTGATGGGTTATTTTCAATGTCAATAGACTGTATTTGTAATCACCTAGGAAACACACCTTTGGGTGTATATTTGAGTGTATTTCTAGAGAGGTTTAACTGAAAAAGAAAGATACAACCTGAATGTAGGTGGCATTATCCAATCTGCTGGAGTGTCGTTCTGGGTTCTGGGGATAGGAAAGTGTGTGGAGCACCAGCTCTCACCTCTATCTGCTTCCTGGCTACAGGCTCCATGTGCCACAGCTCCTGCTGCCATACTTTCCCTACCTTATTTCTCAACTTGCCTTTGCATCCAAAAATCTAGTCACAATGATGAGAGAAGTAACTACATAAGCATGTATTAAATGTATTAAACCATATATAGCAAACTGGGCATTTTTTATGCAACAGAAGTTCCATGTTAATTACTATACTATATTTTTATAAGACAAAAAAAAGCAGGGACAAAACTGAATAGGGTTAAATTCAAATATAGGATACATTTAAGAAAATCCACACTTCGCTAGGACATGTACTAGCTCCATCATGAAAGATGGATGGAAGCAGATATTAGAAGTCATCATACACTACTGAGAAATGTGGGTACTCATCAGTTCAGAGAGTGCAAACCTCATAGTTATCAGCTCTGCCTCTGGATCCCAGAGCTATAGTCACTACACGGAGAGAATACTAAAAAACTGAATTTGTTCAGCTTTTCTCAGTCATTAAAATCAGAAAGTCGATACCAGAGTAAGGATAACTAATCAATTACAACTTAATAATTTTGTGTAGAAGAATAATGAAAAAAGGACACTCTCTTATTTCTCACTGCATCTCTAGAATATATGTTAGGTATGTACTATAAATATTTGTTGGATAAATGACTAGGTATAATACATTATACTTGTGCACTAGCACTACAAAGAAAAAAAAGTTCCAATGTCTGTGGTTATATGAAACTACTTATTATATCATTTTAATCTAATCAATCAGAAATTTTATTCAAATAACTTGACAATTTCATTTCTAAACAGAGAGGTTGAATTGAGTTTACCTAATGAGTTATCCATATAATTTCCTAGCATGGCTAATTGAACTATAGATTATTATGGTATCACAAAAATATGATCAATTAGATTGAAGTGGCAATTTATGTAAAAATTGTTCTCAATCTATAGGAAAAAGATTGTATGTGCAATAACATCATTGCTTAAAACTTGCTAGTTAACAAAAGTTAGGAACGGAGGGGAAAGGACTAAGATGTTATTCACCACAGTCTGTTAAAGAGCCCTAAAAATGTTATATATCTTCCTCAAATTATCAAAGTCAGTGGAAAAAGACAGAACTTGATTCAGAGGTTTTATTAATACACATTTATACACATTCTCTAGGCAAAATAAAATCTATTTCCAATGCCAATATTTTAGAGAATTTTTAGATAATTATAGGAATCTTCAAATTTATGAATGAATAGACACAACGAAAGACACAATTGTAGAGATTCGAATGGTGAACTGTGAGTAAAAAACAAAAAGTAGAATTACTTCATGGAATTATTTTTTTATTGTACAAACTTCAACTATGTGACTGTATGTATGTGACTTTTAGCTGATTCCAGGCTTTCTATGCTCAAAATTGAACTTTCTGGTCTTTGCTTTTTTCATACTTATTGCAATTAAGATCCATTGCCAAAAATGTAGTAAGCAGTATAAATTGCTCATCTCTTCTTCATGACTTTGCTCCCAAAATCCCTGTTGCTTTAATCATGACATATGGAATACAAAGGAAAAATAATGACCTCTTTTTGGTTTATATGTGTAGATCTGAATTGTGTGTGTGTGTGTGTGTGTGTGTGTGTGTGTGTGTGTGTGTGTGTGTGTGTGTGTGTGTGTGTATTATCAAAAATCTTCTCAGATTTTCTAAGAATAACTTTTTAAAGGAAAGTCACTTGTTTTGGAAAGGAAGTATGGTGGGAAGCCAGCCAGACTCATTGTCCCTATTTTGGACACCTTCCTATTGCAGCTGGTTATCTGAAGGCTGGGCAGCATGTAAAAATATCATGCTAGAATGGCTAAATTTGTGCTTCTCTCTCCTCCCTGGAAACCTGTGTTTTAAAAGAAGCCTGAATTTAAGTTGATCATTGTTATTATTATAAGGACCCTTACCTAGTCCAAATGCGGCAAATTATCTTATTTGAACCTTTTTGAGCAGAGAAAACCTATCCACCATTTTGAATAAAGCTTTTAAATGCTAATGGCATTTGACAATATTCTAGTTGTATTTCTAACAATGATTTTCCTTTGATTAAAATAAATAAATAAATGGTAGAGCACCAACTTAGTCACCTGAGCATTGTTAAAACTGACATTTGCAAAACAAGTATGCTAATATGACATTTCCCTGTCTTCTTGGTACTTTGGGGTGATCTGACAATGAACCCAGAGAACTTTCTGAGAAATCTTTGGTATTTGACCAAGTGCCACATATATATCAGGTGATTTCAAACTATCATCATTTTTCTGCCTCCCCATGATAATTTAAAGGAATATCCCACACTAAAACTGAAGAAAATGCCACATCTCCCAACCAAATATAACAGAGCAGCTACTTAGTTTTCAGACTGCGTTTTAGAACCTGCAGAGTCCTTTAAGTGCAAAAGTATTATTACTACAGGACTGGAAAGATGGCTCACTGTTTAAAAGCTCTGATTGTTCTACCAGAGAACTCTGGTTCAATTCCCAGCGCCCACATGACAGCTCACAACTGTCTGTAACTTCAAGATCTGACCCACTCACACAGACATACATGCAGGCAAAAAACCAATATACACAAAATAAGAATAAATAATATTTTTTTAAAAAAAGCATTACTACAGACATGTAGAAAGAAGTGGCTACACTTGTGAGAAAGCCAAGCCAAATCTCATTCTTATTTCATAATCAGAAAGGGAAATGGGACCCCAATAGGAGTTATTTCATAACATTGCTTTTTACTTTTCATTAGCAAAACATGAACATTTTTAGTACTTTTATATTCTGGGACTCCTTAAAAACTCATTTAATTGTGGATCATAAGCTCTTTGATTAAAAAATATTTTATTAATTATTTGAGCACACTACCATTGTTTTTCAAAATGGACATAGTATCTAACTGGCTTCTAAATGCAAATTATAAGGTTTTGAAGTATAGTTTCTTTAGTTGCATGTTTGTCCTTTAGACTAAAATTTTTAAATGTCCCATGTTTTTAATTGAACTACTTTGAGAATTTGATATATGTGCTCTATATTTGTATAATTTTCACCCCTCACTCGGCCTCTGCAATTCTTCCCATATTTTCCCTACTCCTTCTTGGATTCATGACCTCTTCTTCAATTTCTGTTATACAATATTTATATATACATATATAAATATATCCTGCAGAGTTCATTTAGTGTTGCAGTGTTGCTTCTATGAAAATGTGTTTAGGGATTATAACTAGGAATATAACTGAGATAACTCATCAATGATGTTCATCTCTGGAGAAGAATAATTCTCCTTTCAGAAACCATTATGTACCTATAGTTCTCCATCTTGGGAGTAGATCCTATGAGATTTCCTCTATCTATTTTGGCATGTCACCTGGAAGTATCCCTCATGCAGGTCTTGTAACATGACTGTAGCTACGATTCCATGATTGCAGCATCCCTCTCACATATAAACAACACTCTCTAATGGCTGATGTCCAACTCCTCTGGCTCTTAAATTCTTTCAGTACCTTCTCCCATAATAATCCCTGGGCCTTATTTGTAGGGATTCTGCTGTCATGTGGTCAGGATCCAGGAAAGTAAAAAGAAATTATGAGGCAAAGAGGAGCTCTAGAGTGGAGGATAGTAAGACACAGGTGCTATGAAATGGTAAATGGAAAAATGAGGGCAGCAGCTAGAAAGGGAAAGAGAAGGTAATACAGAGGAAAGAAAAGTAATAAATTACTAATGATGTTTGAAACACAGAGACATTTTAAGTTTACTTACAATTATACATATATAATTATATATAGTATTAATGAGCTTATACCATTTGGTATGATAATCACACCCCCACCAAAGTCCATAGGCCATTAACAAAAATCCATTGTCAGGCACATGAGCTACCCCTTTCTTTTGTTATTCAGTAGAGCTCAAGAGATCTCCAAGAATATAGGCAATTACCATTGCCTTTGGTTGCCTCTCAAAACTGAAAGAAAGGTCCCTCTTACTGAAGACATTACATACTTTTGGACATCAGACTTGGAAGAATTGACCTATAACTGACCTGGAACCCTCCTTCCTAAGGACTATATCTCATAGTACCCAAAGCTGTCAAGGAAGAAGAGCAATCATTAGTCATACCCAGCTGAAAAACCTAAGAATGATAACAGTGACCAGCCTTACAACACGTCTCTAAAGGTGGAACAGTGACAGTTATCTTTTGGAAGCACTAAAGAGTTGTCTGGTTGTATTTAAGGCCTGCTAAATATGAGGAAATTCATGTCTTATAATTTTAAACCCACCCAAGTCTCATAGCTTCTGGGGCAAGAGATTCTAGAGGGAAACCTACTACTCCACTTTCTTAAATCACTATGATTTCTGACTGCATTATATAAACATATTCTTATAAACACAGATAAGTGTAACTCTCAACTCTCATCAAAGAAACTGTTCTTTACAGCAAATGAACAGATTGAAGAAAGCTACAAGTGGACAAACTGCATAGAATATATTCCATATTTTAATGTGAGTTTATTTAAAAATATTTTATTAAATACTTTTGTCTATGAAAAAAATGAACTCGTGAACTCTGCAGGTAACTAGATAGACCTAGAAAATATTATATTGAGTGTGGTAACCGAGCTGTGAATCCACAGATTTGAGTATACAACATAGAGTATGCACAGAAACAAGGAAAATATAACCAGAGGTAGAAGGAAGATTTGGGAAAAGAGCAGGATACAGGTGATTTGGAGTGGAGACTAGAATAATTAAAAGGAGGCTCCATCTGAGCAAAGAAAGAGTAGTTAATACAGAAGGAAAATAGGGATGAGAGACAAATAACACTGAAGTTGTTTGATAAAACCTTAAGAAATATTAAATATTTACCTAAAACTATACTAGATAAAAACAAATATATATATATATATACACATAATATATTAAATGCATTATATATATTATAAATTATAATGTAACTCTAGAGCTTTAAATGTTTATATTATAGTAAATAATATATTAAAATATATGTAAAGATAATATATTGTATATTAATATATTACATTATGCATAATACATATATATATATATGTATATATATATAAAGGAGCAAAGCCGCATAGCCTGTCATTGCTTCCCACAAGAACCATAAACTAACAAAAACTCCAGTACCAGAGACACAATGTTTAGTTGGTATAGTCCAAGTGACTTCCAAAAGCATATAGATTATTAATGTAGCCCTGGTTTGCCTTTCAGGGTTTAGAGTTTATCCCTATTGTTGAATACAACTCACACAAAGGACACTGGACTGTAATTCTATCTAGATCTAACCTCAAAGCCTCTTTCTGTGGTCTAGCTTCCATGGTTCCAGAAAACACTATGCAAGCTGCAAAGGGAGGACAGAAATTAAACCGTTTTACCCAGCTGCAACACCTATGAATCACAACAATTACCAGCATAACAAGATATACTGGTAAATAAGGTTCAATAAGTGGCACTCCCATGTCTCTGAAACCAAAAGCTCTCTAATTGGACTTCAGGCCTCCTCAACAGGAGGGAAATCATGGCTGGTACTAGAAACCTATTCAGCTTTCTGAGGATACTGGGGTCATTACCCTTAGAAAAGAATCTACTACTGACACCTTGCTGGACCTGCATAATTCCTTATTATATTCTAAATCATATCCTTAAATTCACAGATAATTGTAGCTACCACTGCCCTCATCATAGAAATGGAGACATAAAACCACAAATGGACACAGAGATGAACAAAACATCACATGTGCATACAGACACACACACATACACATACATATGCACATTTCACAGCTCCTACATCTTTTGTAGTAGCATGAATTTGGATTGTAAGTAAAGAAGACTCTGAACCAAATATCGGGGGGAGGCTGAAATATCAGAGAGAGGAAGCACCACAATCAATTCTCACCCAGCTGTCTTGCCTCTTTCTCAGCCTCACTCCTGGTCTCTTCTGCCTCTCATTTCTGTCAGTCGCTTCTCTGTTTGCCTGGTTTTTACAGCCCTTATATACCCTATCTCATCCATGTTATGATTAAAGGGGGTGTAGCCTTGAACTCACAGAAGCAGAAGTTCTGTCTCTGGAGATATGGGATAAAGGGTGTAGCTCACCACTCTCGGCTTTCCCTGTGCTGGGATTAAAGGTGTGTGTGATTAACTCTCAGCTGTTTATCCTTGTATGAAAGGATCAAGGACTTCCTGAGCTGTCTACCTAGGATTTGACTTGTGTAGTCTCTCTCATATTCCAGGATTTATTAAATATCTAACAAATATCAACAATCTTTGGCTTAGGGAATATTACAGAAGGTGATATGGAATAGTAAGAGCCAAAGTACCAGGAGCTCTGTTGTGAAACAGTCTCTCCTGGGAATGGCTGCATGAACAAGACAAGAATAATGGCAATATCAATGGATATACTAATGCGGAAGGGGAAATTTTCATGGGCTCATTCCCATAGATAAAGAATTAAAGGCAACTAATGGCTGCTGGAAGGAGAATTAGTCTCTCCCAAGAATGATCCTCCCCATTGGTTGCCCATTATAGAGTAATCATCCCTGAAAACATATACACAAACAATGAAAATACACTCAAAATGTTTTATCTCTGTATTTGTACGTACACATACTGTGTGTGTGTGTGTGTGTGTGTGTGTGTGTGTGTGTGTGTGTACAAAATAATGATAAAAAAGAAGCTATCAAACTGACAGAAAGACATTGGAGGGAGAGGATTTGAGGAAGGGTATCTGGGAAGGGCTAGAGGGAGAAGGAGGAGGGGAAAGAAAATGCAATTCCATTTCAATTAGAAACATAAAATACTTTTAGTCAAAAAAAAATCCTTAAGTTTCTTGTCCAGTATGTATATCTTCAGAGATATATTTGGCTTTAGCATTTTGCTGATTTAAATTCTAAAAACATACAAAAATGCAATAGCAACAAACTGCCATTGTTGTTACTGAAGAGAACTGACTATTTTTATATAATTTAGATAAAAACAGAAAACTCAAGTTTTTTGGTATTTCTTAAGAATCAGTGAAGACAGAGGCTGGAGAGATGGCTTAATGGTTAAAAGCACTGACTGCCTTTCCAGAGAACCTGAGTCCAGGGAACCTGACAACCGTGACAAAACATCAATGAATTATTATTATTGTTGTTGTTATTATTATTAGAAGGAGCAGTTAAGACAAAATTACTGAAAAGTAGATAGAAATCTGAAAATATCGTGGGGCTTTTCAGCTCCCTTAATTTATTACATATTAATATTTGTATAACCAGTTCTCATGTGGATGGAAAGGTTTCTCAAAAGGCTCCACCCCTAGATGAGTAGCTACTGGCAATTAGTGACTACAGAGAGAGGGAGAATCAGTTTTCTCCTAGGATAAGAACCCAGATAGTTTATCTAATTCATATTTGTCATCCCATAATATCTATATACATAAGTATATATGAGCAACACTAAATGAATTCAGCAAGTTGTGTATTTGTGTGTTTGTGTGTGTGAAGGTATGTACATATTTATATGTTTGTGTATATATATATTTGTATATGCATATTTATATAACATGTGTATATATGTGTGTATATATATATATTTAATACATATACATTAAAAAAGAAATGATCATGAATTAAAAAAGATGTAGAAGGACACCAGAGGAGTTGGAGGAGAAAAGAGAGTTAAAAGAATTTAGTTTTTTCTTTATTAAAAATATAATTCATATCTATATTTGGGGACTCTGTCTCATATTATTGGTTGTGTTCTGTCTTGTTTTTCTTTACAAAACTTATAAAACATCTTTCTCAATGAAGTAAGTTTATCAACAAAAACCTAGTCAACTATTTGTGAAATACAGGCAAAACATGTCTACATTCCTAGGAATATTTCTTTTATCTCTTATCAACAAATTTAAATTAGCATTATGATAGACGTCTCCTTTCACAAAAGGAATTTTGCCAAAAAATCATATAACTCTCTATAGTTATTAAGTCTTAATTAGTCAAATGATGTGGGATGTCTTTCTGTATGCTATGAATTACCATTGGATAATAAAGGAACTGTTTTAACCTATGACAAGCCAGCTTATAGGCAGGAAATCCAAACATAGAAAAAGGGAAAGGAGGACAGAGTCACATGGAGATACTTCTAGCTGCCACCTTAGGGAACAAGATGTAAAGAAACACTTCCCCTTCTTAGTACTGGGACTCTCTTGAACATGTGTAGGCTTTGCCTCTCATATGTAGTAAGCTCTCTTTCTCTTGCACACTTGAGTATTTGTGTATGAGATCCAACCTTACTGAACATTTGTCTGGTGAAGTTCAAGTAAAAGGCTACTGGAGATCTTTTAGAAAAAAATGATAATAACTCTGAAAAGATCTACACACAGTATTAATAGAATTTGTATAGTACAAATAATACCTATATATGAGTTTTATACTATATAAATATAAATAATTGTAAAAGATCTTGCTCACTGTAATTTATACCCATGCTGTCTAATTTTTATGTCAACTTGACATAAGCTAGTCAGTTTGGAAGAGAGAACCTCAGTTGAAAAATGTTTCTACTGTGTTGGCCTGTGAACAAACTTGTGGTGTATTTTCCTGGTTAACAATAGATGTGGGAGGGCCAAGCCCATGGTGGGTGGTGCCGTTGCTCGGCTGGTGGTCTTGGGTGCTATAAGAAAACTGGCTGGATAGGCCATGAGGAGCAAGCTAGTAAGCATCACCCCTCCATGGGTTCTGCATCAGCTCCTGACTCCAGGTTCCTGTCTTGAATTTCTACAAGGACTTCGCTGAAAAATACACTATAAACTATACGATGAAATAAAGATTTTCTTCCTCATTTACTTTTGGTCAAGCTCTTTATCATAACAATAGAAACCCCAACTAAAACACGCAGGTTTATGCTAAATTTGCCCTTTATCTTGACAGACAAAATGAGGCATGTACTTCAAGTGGTATCTATGAATGAACCAATATTTCAGTCTCTGGGAGCTAATTAGCATTACAGATAACCAGAACCTACACCAGACATAGACTTCTCCACTTTGGCATCATCCTCTACTAACTTTCTGAAAATATAGATTAATATTATCTCCTTGGCTTTTCAGTTTCAACATGTAAGTTTCAAAAAGACCTATACATTCAGTCATGCATAAAACTTCCTTCAAGGTTTGATTTTTATCTCACTATTGGCCAATTTTCAGTTTATTTACAGTTTAAAATTACCTGGGGATTTTATTTCTATTTTTTTTAGAGTTATTCCTAAAACCAGTTAACTAGAATTGGTGTTAATATCTGTGGCATGAAGGTATTTCTGGGTCCCAGTTGAACTATTATCTAGCTTATATATTGAGGATGGTTGAGGTTCCTAGGGCTCTTAGTTTGTACCATAGTACCTATTGAGGCGATCATGGCAGTGCTTCTTGATCTCTTTAGTACAGATGCCCAAGGCCAAGTTTATCAACACTAGATCAATGTGTCTACTTACAGGTCTTGCACAGTTTTCTAGTCTATCCAGATTAGCATAAAAGTGTGAAAGTATAGAAAACAAGACCTCATAATCTTACTGTTTATCTTACATATTCAGCCATGAATATAATTCTGGTGATAGTATTTAATGTTTACTCAGTCCTTGCTATGTATCAGACACAAGCACTTGTGTTTTCCACAAAGCCGTATACAGTTGGTCCTTTTTACAGTACATCCATTTTACAGATGATAAACTCAAACTTAGATAAGTTAAGCATCATGATAACACAGAGGTATTAAATGGAAGAGTTAAGAATGCTCTGCTTCCTCTCTTCCAAGCATTACTGATACTTCAGCATTCTCAAATAATAATATGCATAATAATCACATACAGTACTGTTAGAAAAATGACCTTTAAACTTTACTTAATAGATCCCGATTCAGGACAACCAGTGTGCATATTTGCATAGTCCCTCAGCATCTTCACTGACTGCCAAGAAAGGGAAATGGCTTCTACAACTAAACTCTCTGGCCCATTTGGGTGAAATGTTAGTAAATTTTGATTCATTTGCTATACTCATCTCTAAACACTAAGAAACATAATTTCACTCTTTTAGTAAATGACTACAAGGGTATATTACTTAATTTAAATAATTTAAGGCGAGGATTAATTTAAATCTTAGTATATGTTTTGAGAAAAAGAAATAGACAGAAATGCAAAAATAGGGATGACTAATGCCTTTTAAAATTAAGCTTTATGCAAACTACAAGCTCATTGCTCATTCAATGCACATATCTGGAGAACCTTGTACCTGTCAGGAATCACACTAAGCTCTGGAATAGATAATATAGAAAATAAAACATCATGTGTCTGGAAGTTATCAACAATCAACTTGAAGAAATATTACAATTTATAAACAAAATGCCATTAAAACAAAAGATATTTGGATCATCACTAAATTAATGTATGATTCTATGAGGTTTGGCTTACTTTTAAAAATTCTTTTAAATCAAATATAGAAAGAAATGAATATGAACAGGCAGACACTAATACCAAACAATGTTTTCACAATTTAGAAATCAATCTAATAAACTAACAAGTTTTTCAAACCTTCTGACTACTCAAAGCAAAAAATTAAAAGAAGGACTCTAAACAAATAAACAAACAAGAAAAAAGCAAAGCATGCCCAAGCTGCAAACCACAACCACTGAACAGCTTGGGATCAGAAACACCTTGGACTGACTCCTTGGATCCCACTCCCCCTAGAGAAACACCTGACTCAGGCTTGAGGTTGGGGGGAGAAAACTGGATCTCCCAGGAGTGGAGGCTGAACTAAGCAATATTGGGACAGTGGGACCATGGGACTGCCTGCTGCATGCGGGGGGGGGGGGAGTTGTGGAGAAGAGAGAATGACCTGATGTGGTGGGAGGGGGAAAGGACCTTGAATAAGGATATACAAGGAAAAAAAGAATTTTATTTTAAAATAAAAAAATAAATTAAAAAAAAGAAAAACAAGCATGTCTTCAGACATTATTTTTAAAGTGCAATATTTAGGGAGCTGCATGCACAGGTAAGATTTACTTAAATGTTTATGAATCAGATAATTTTGACATCAGACACTTTTAATTAGTGATTTGTGAATGGGTTTCATGAATCCATCAATTCTCTGAACATGAATATAAAAGAATGTGTGTATGCATATTTCCCTCTGTCCTGATAGCTCATAGTTTTTATTCTAGACTGTAAAAAAAATTGCCTGTGTATTGTGAATCCTTTTCATTAACTTCTCCTGGCCAGGCACTGTCCTAGACCAAGTCCTCATATCTTCTCTCATTTCTAGAGCCACAATATAGTTATACCCTTTCTTATAATTGTTTTAACGCTTTAAAGAAGTTTTTTAATAGCAAATTAACACACCAGCATTTAAATTTCCTCATCTCCAAAGTTGATTAAAATGTTTGTGTATATAACTTTTCATGTAGATAGGTAGTTTTACTATTTTTAAACTGTAAATACTCTGGATTTGTCATATGGTAGATATATATTTTCTTCATAAGAAAATGCAAAACTGTTTTCCACATTTCTATATAAGTTTATACTTCTACTCCCCTTAAATGTATGATATTATCAGCTACTCCATGTTCTTAAGAATAGGTCAATTGCCTTAATTTTAAACATTTTACTGGATATATGACTATATCTGTGAACTTTTAAAACTAAGTGGTTGTATTTGAAAATTATAAATTAGTTTCTATTTAAAACATATATTCTATTCAAAAATAATTCAGAAAATTTAAAACATTTTATGAAATGTTTTAAATGCTCATAATTTGTCATATAATAAATTGATTTTATCTGTTTTTTCATAAATGCTTTTTAAGCACTTATTATGTGTTATAATCTAATTTGAAATGACACTGGTTCTTCAATAACAAATGAAATATTGCTCTTGTATTTGTAAACTTTGAAGTTCAGATGGTAGAGTAAATAAATTGGACCTGTTAATCACCACCACAACAAAAAATGGCCTATAACAGATTCTGTACACTATTACTGCAGTCTTTTTAAATGCTATTTTTAAAAAGAACATGTTGAAAGACACCAGAAAGGAGAGAATGGACTATTGGTAACACAATTACTTTGTCCAGAGAAGAATAATTATTTAAGGACCTTAGCAGAGTGCCAGCATTTTTAGGAGCCAATTTGTAAATGTCAGGAGATCAAGTTTGTGTCTTAAAATCCTTGAAATCTTCCCAATGGTGCTACATTGGTGTATATAATAAATAGTAAATTCAATGAGAATTTCTACCTACCAAAGAATTATAAAAGATCATCACACTGAATACAAGCCAGATCTGAGACTACTTAACTCTAAATTATTTTGGGAAGTGGCCCCAAAACAGAAACACTGATTATAGCCTTGACAAGGGTGTGTTTAGAAGCCTGTAGGTGTTGAAAAAAAGAGTACAAAAGAGGATAAAATGAAAACTTTGATAAATGTAGTCTTATCTCAAGGTCACTGAAGGGAAAAGAAATAGTAGTTCACTTACATACCAACACGTATAGCTTTGAATATTTAAACATGCATTTAAATAATCCTCTTTTGCTTTACCACTGCCATCAGCATCCACAAAGAAATCCCATTTGATATGCTCTTTGTTCCACAAGCCTGGCAGAATTCATGGTCTTAATTCACCAGCTAAATCTCAGATCATCAGTCTACCCATTATTCCTATGCATCACTGATCATACAAAAAGAGGATGTGTTTGATCCATTCTTTTTTCCAGGAGTGAGAAAAATGTGCACCTGCTTTTGATTTGTCACTTACATTGGTATGATGACTGATAAGGAGATGGAATAGGAACTTAATCTTCAACTACAAATTCCTCCTAACATGGAACTCTTTGAAATTTAGATGTACATTACTTCAATATTAAAATAAATCTCTAAGTATGATCATAGGAATAAAGTGTTCTTAATAGGATTTTTTATACTTATTTCACCTCCCTCAATCTTCTTCTCCCTCAGACTCTTGTTTTTAACTTTCTTTGAAGAACTGTTTGTTTTCTCCAATGACAGATGGGTATCCCAAGGTAATGGCATTTTGTCAGAAATTAACCTTCTATCTTTCCCAGGACATCACAATGAAGTGCTATATGAAATCTAAAGGAAATGGCTACTATAAAAAAGTGTTTCATTGAAATGAGTATGTATGCCCCATTTCATTTTGGTCATAGAGATGCTCTTAAGTTAAAGTTTTCAATTTCAGAAAGATCCCATAAATATTTATCTTTTAAGCAATTTCCAAATTCAAGGGTAATTAATGAGTGCTGGGCCCTGTTCAGAACAGATAATAGGTTTGTTTACCATCTACCTTTACCACAACTAGAATGGTAGCTTTATGAGAATATAGACTTTATTTTGTTCACTATCATATTTTTTTGTTTTTTTTATTATGAATGAAGTCATATTGTTTATCCGTTTATACCCTTGTTCAAGTTCCCTTCCCCCTTCCGCACCTTCTCTCTTCTCCACATCTTGGAATTGAAAACAATGTCAGGAGTTTATTACATGGTCAGGAAATGCTTCTAACTATGGAAATGAGCAGGATGCTTCCTGATCATTGTAGACTTACCTAAACACTTCTCCTAAGAAAGCCCATTACTTTTTTGTTTTATTTCTAAATAATATTCCACATTACTAAGTGACATTTTTCACACTAGCCAATTAGGATCTGTGACTTAATTCAGAAACCAGTATGCCAAGGTCATACTTCTCCCAAGAGTATGATACATTTGACTAATTATCACCATTTGTAAATCTTGAACTTTTTCTATTAGTCTGGGTCACTCCTTGGATATTGCCTGTCTCCAGTTGAAGTTCGGCTTTATTTTAGAAGCATTAAAACAGGCGTGTATATTTAAACCCATTTCCCAAGCACTTCTCTCCTTGTAATTATAGCTTATTTCCCTCTTCCTTTTTTTCCAAAACAAAAAGGCAGGCATTTAAAAATGTCCTCCAAGAACTTAGACTAGAGTAAACCTTCTTGCTAGAAGTTATATTGTTTGTTCAAAACAAAAGAAAAACCTAATTTTCTAAGGTCAAACTTGTTACCAATTTTCCCCTTGTGCAGTTCTAATAAAAGAAATATGTGTGTACTGTTGAGCTAGACACACCAGGGATGAGAAATTAAATAGACTGTCTCAAGAAAACCTGGATACAAACAGATGGACAAATGCTGGATCTTCAGCTGCACCATTCGGTGGGGTTTCCTTTTGCCAATTTGAATGTCTCTGAGGATGAGAGCCTTTACACCTGACACATCTGTGCTCCAGATCCCCTGCCTTTAAAATGACTTTTCTGAGTGTTATTGGAAACAGAAACATTAAGATAATGGCAGGCATGACAGTGAAGCATGCCCAAGGGAAGCAAAATAAATGAAATCAATTAGTATCATAAATATTGGTCCCTTTTTCACATGTCTTTAGAATCCGTTACATATATACACAATACTCCAAGGTTCCAAGAATTAAATTCTTGCTTTGATCAGATACTAACAATTAAAAGCCAAAGGCAGAAGTACTTCTATTTTGTTATTCTCAATCTCTGCCTATTTTTAATATCACCTGAATTTATGAAATGCAACAGAACAAAAATGACTCAATACAACCCATAGTTTGTGTAAATAAAAATAATCCAGATACAACAGTGATTTAAATAATCCTATTTAATAGAAAACTGCATTATCTAATTTACTTGATTTAATGAAAATTCACTTGTAGCCCAGTATAAATGAAGACAAAATGTGGATGACCAGCAGCTCTGTTCAAATGGGCACTAGCAGAATGTATCATTTTGAGGTCAGCTGTCATTCTATTTGAATGGGTCCCTTAACAGATCACAGAGCAGATGGAAAAAGGCCAGTATGACATGACTCTCTGACTTAATTATAACATTACCAAGACAGCATATGGACTTTGTATGTACTAGAGAATTTTATTTAGTGAATTTATTTGCACATAAATTTCGTGATGTGCTTCATTTGGTTTTATGCTACCTTCAATATTTATATTTCATTTTAATTGAATCATTTTTATCTATGGATTAATAGGTCAGGCTGTTCTACCAATTACAGCTAACTCTTGTTGAAGCCTGTATATTTTTTAAAGGTAGAATTTGAATTTATGTCTTACTCAAGATTGCTTAATTTAGAACAAGATTTCAGTATTTCCTACAGCCATCATTCCTAAAATTAGAGGTAAAGGTCTTAATGACTAGGTTTGCCAGATCTTCTGAGGTCCAGAAAAGAGCTCCCACCTTTTAAAAAAAAAAAAAACCCTGGTCTGCCATCTAGCAAAACTGCACAGCAGGGTCACACAATCCCAGAGAAAACTCAATTTTGTGGGAAACATGTCACCTTACAACCCATCCTAAAGTTGAATCTGTGGGAGCTACTGATCTAATTCACTGAAAAAGGACTTTGAGAGTTCTAGAATTTTCTTGCAAATCTGTCATAGGAAGCTCTGCATGGACACAGTATGCATCACTAGAAAATAATTTAAAACTTCTCCAGACATTGGGGGAGTATAGCCTAAGTGCTAAATTTAGGTGACAGCACAGATAAAACAGGAAGTGAAATACTGCCTAAAGAAACCAGCCCTTGACTTGGTCAAAGCCAGAATTTAGATCCACAGTCCACAATATATCAGCAGCTGTAATTTAACTTGATTCCCAGAAGAGCAATAAAATGGTGGCTCGGGAAGAGGGCAGTAACATCACACACATACCAGCCTTGGTTTCTACTCCAAAAAACTTGCTCTTGCTCTTTGTCAAAGGCAGATTTAATTTGAACTCAAATAAATATTAAGGCTGAGAGATAAATGGATAATGCTCTGATGACGAAAATTTAAAGGTTATTTCATTTATTTGAAATTGCTAGAATAATTCAAATGAGAGAATAATTCTTTTTCTACCTACATAGAGACACACATATTTCTTGAAGGTTTTACTCCCTTTCTTCCTATGTAAGAACATTGGAGGGTCTGAGTATATGTGTGTAGGACACACTCATAAAGGACTTTCTAATTTAAATGAACTTTCCCTTTTCAATATAAAGATGTCTTACTGCAGTTCACAAATCCACTGTGACAATGTCAGAATAAGCAGCACAGCCTCTACTCCAGTGTCAGACTGTCTAGTTTGAGTCTTAATTAGCCACTTAAGAAACATAAGACCATGGACAAGTCTGAGTCTAAATTTTTCTCTCAGTAAAAACTGAAAAAATAACAAATATCTAAACTATGTTTGATTCTCAAGACTACATCAGTTTATGTAATATGCTTGAAAAGAATTCCATAAATGTAGCTCTTTCAATTGCCATAGTCATTTAATTACCATAATCAGTCTTTATCACTCTTATCATTAAATAATGGCCTTTTCTAATTCATCGGTCAATTTGTCTGCAGTACTAACTATTCTATCTTAAGCTTCAATGTTCATGCTGTACAGTTGGTCTAACTGTACATGTTTGTTCATACCCTTTCCCCCAACTGTGCCTGGGTGGACATACATGGTGGAAGTGAGCTAATTCTTGCCTAGGAAAAGCCATTTCAACCTCCTTCAAAGTTTAAATAATGTGAAAGAAAAACATCTTTAAGACTAGAATAAGTGTCACAGCAACCTGAAGCTGCCGCTGAGCTAGAGGTATGGAAGAATGAAAATTAAGAGCCAGACAGGAAGCCATTTTGCAGGCTGTAGGGTCAAGCAGCCATTTAGAAAGAAGCAGAAGTGACAAACTATTCCAAAAAGCCAGAAACAGGGAGTGAGCTGACTGATAATTTCTAGTTCCCTTGTAAAAAAAAAGCTTCCATGTAACTCCTTTTAGCCTCAAAACATTTTCCTTTACTTATCTGAAGTCAAATTCCTCCTGTTTGCATTTTCATTTCCTTTAAAGTCAGCCTAGATTCTTTCTTTCCCTCCCTCTCTTCCTCCCTCCCTCCCTCCCCTTCTCTTTCTTCTCCCACCTTGTGTGTGTGTGT
>PVIH01006853.1:0-50682 GCA_004025045.1 Sigmodon hispidus
GCCTTTTGTCTCCTGAGGGCTGGGATTGTAGGTATGCAACACCAACACCCAAATTATTACATTCTGGGAGCTGAGCCATGGTCTCATGCATGTCTGGCAAGCACTCTATTACCTGAGCCACATTTCCAGCCCTCTGCCCTCTTCTACAAGGGTGGAAAGTATGAAATGCTAAATGGATTTGAACATGTTACTTCCATGGTTTAAATTAAACATGTTCCCATAGTTTAATGTAGGGTGTCTGCCTAGAATCATCCTCACTGGTGAATTCTAGGCAGATGCTCCTCCTCTGAGTCACATCCCAACCCTTCACTATAGGATTTGAGGCAGGAACTCAGCTGTGGAGTCAAACCCCAACCCCCAGGCAGGTGGCAGGTGCTCTACTATTGAGTCACACCTTGAGCGCCCCTAACAGGGCACAGCTAATGGGACAGTGAACACCACTTTCTGCCTTCAGATTTCAATGTGGTTTCTCTTATGTCACCAATGCCTCATGGAGGGACCAGTAGTTCATCCTTCTTTTCTTGACAGGCGTTTGGAAAACTCAGTCCCTGTCAGCCTGTACCTTCCTGTTGCTCATCAGCCTTTTGGAGTGTGTGGGAGTGCTGCCCACCCATCGAACCACTCACCTCATCAGAAACAGAAAATAAGACTCCATTTACATGGATAATAATGTTGACGCCATTGAGAAGAGGGGTTGAGATTATGACTGAGACTCCTGGGAACTGACAAGATGTGGAAACTATGGTAACCTTCACTCCAGAGGGCAGACTGACTCTGACAGACAAGAAGGGAAGATTTTCGTTTCTTCTGTTGCCCAGAATATTTGGCCAGCATCCCAGATGCCTCTGCTATGTAGAAGTCACTTTGAATATGGCCCCCTCTCTTTGTTTGTGAGAGTCACTTATGGAAAAAGGGAACAGTCAACACTCTGCTGGCCCAGATCCGAGTGTCTGACTTGATTGGGTCAGTAAGGTGTTCTTCGTCAGGGTTCCTGCAAAGTGAATCCTGTACTAGATGCCAAGGGCAACATAAATTTCCTGGTCTGGATAAAACACGTGATGGCCACTGAGAGTAGATGGTGTCTCAGTCCTGCACATGCGCAGAAGCATTTGTGACCTTGTGGCCAGTGAGGCTCAGCCATTCCTGTCTGTTCCAATAGTCTCTGTGTGTTGTATTCTCATGGACCAGCTGTCTCTGTCTCTCTCTCCTGCACTGTTCTGGTTACTCTAGGCATTCAGTGATTCAGTGTAGAATTCTGGAGCAGAAGATGGGCCCAGAAGGACAAGCACACAGGAAATGAGCCCACAAGACCAGGTGGGCTGAGTTCTTGCAGGAACCATTCATTGCTTTCCTCACCCTCTGTCTTGCTGCCTTCTGTTTTAGTGACCAGGAAACTCATGCTATTTTCATTTGGGGCAGCTGTCCAAAGGGGAAGTCACATGTGTGTATCAGGGAAAGAGGTTAAACACACAGAGACAGAGTTCAAACTAGATGGGTGGCATTCAGGAAGGCTGGCATGACTAGAGACACAGGTGTATCTGGTTTCAGGAACCTTTCTTTATGTCATGCAGCAGCCCAGGCTGTGCCTCAGAGGTGGAGAAACAACAGGCTGGGGCCCAGTGGAGCACCCAGATGGGCATGCAGGAGCCATGTGCACTCACTGAGAAGCCTCTTGCCTTAAAGAGCAAACCAATGAAGATGTGCTGTGAATTGGGAAGGCTCATAGTTAGGGTCCCCTTAAAATGAAACTGAGCATTTGTTCAAGCAAATCTAAATTCCTGGGGTACACAGTGGTGTGTAGTGTGGAACTCAGCCTCAAATTAGAAATATTGTCACGCAAACCCAAAGCCATGCAGTGAGCAGGACTTACATGCTATAAGTTTGCATGTTGACCCACTGTGTGCTGACTCAGTGTGTGCTGGCTCACTGTTTGCCAGAAGCACTATTTAGTCCTTATCTCCCAGCATAAGTAGCACCATGGTGGTTTATTGTTGATCTGGATTCTGCAGACACCACAGACCAGGAAATTCCCATTCCCAACACCCCTAAACAACAAAAGTAGCACAGGAAGTAACAATCTTGCTTGTTAACTTGATGGTATTGAGAACACCATGGAGGCTCAGGGCATGTCTAGCAGGAAACTTTCAGATTAGATTACAGGTCAAGTGTTCTGACCTACAGCACTGTAAGGTAAGACGTTATGTCATGGTGATGGTGACTATCTTAGGGCTATTATTGCTGGGATGAAACACCATGACCAAAAGCAACATGAGAAAGAAAGAGTTTATTTCATTCATAGTTCCATGTTACTGCTCATCATCAAAAAGTGAGGGTAGGAACTCAAACAGGGCAGAAACCTGGAGGCAGGAGCTGATGCAGAGGCCATGGAGGAGTGCTGCTTACTGGCTTGCTTCCCATGATTTGCTCAGCCTGCTTTCTTATAGAACTCAGAACCACCAGCCCAGGAATGATACCTACCGCTTACAATGCACTGGGCACTCACCCAGTCACTAACTAAGAAAATACTCAAGTCGGATCTTACGAAAGCATTTTCTCAACTGAGGCTCCCTTCTTTCAGAGGACTCCATCTTATGTCAAGTTGACATAAGACCAGCCAGAACAGTGATATTGGTGGTCATGATGGTGGTGGCAGTGATGGTGGTGGCAGTGATGGTGGTGGTGCTCTTGTTGGTTTGGGAATTGAACCTAAGGTCTCTTTCATGAAAGGCTAGTGTTCTCCATTGAACTATATCCCAGTCCTCTTTCTACTTTTTATTTTGAGAAAGGATATCAGTAAGTTATCTAGACTGGTTTCAAACTTATTCTGTGGCCCAGACAAGAATGGAACTTGTGATCCCCTTTCCTTAGTCTACTGGGATGTCTGGGGTTAGAACATCCCAGCCTAACTATTATCTTAAATAACCAAGCTTATGGTTATTTGATATGGAAGCAACAGGAGATGAATACACACTCTTAACTGCTGAGCCATCTCTCCAGCCATGGAATTCTTAATGTGAAAGTGTATAATTTTTGTGTGTATGTGTGAGTGTGTGTGTTCTTGACTGTGTGAACACGTATGGGGGGCAGAAGTCAGGGTGGGGTGTCCCCAGTCACTTCTCTTTCCACTACACCGTTTGAGACACAATGTCTCATTTTACCCGAAGTGTACAGTTTTGTTCAGGGGTCCTTCTCACTCTACATCCCCAGCGCCAGAGTTACAGTCATGCGCCATGATGCTCAGCCTCTAGGCAGATCCTGAGCCTTGAACTCAAGTCTTCAAATCAGTGCTTTGCCCACTGAGCCATCTCCCAGTCCTCATTCACTGACTCTTGTGTTTGAAGTCATGCAGCCATTGTCAGTATTTAACTCTAGAACATTTCCCCAGCCCCCAAAGAAGCTGGGCACACACTAGCAGTCACTCCTCATTCACCTTAATGTCCCAGCCCCTGGCAACTACTAATATGCTTTCTGTTTCTATGGATTCCAAACAGGCTGTATAGATGGAATAGCACACTCTGGTCCTCCATGCGTGGCTTCCTCCATTTAGTGTAATATTTTCAAGGCTTATCCATTATGTGCTTTAGATTGGTCCTTCACTCTTTTTGATGGCCACACCACATTGTTCATACATTTATCAGTTGATGGGCATCTGGGCATCTGTACTATCTTTCCTGTTTGGTGCTTATGAACAGGAACATTTTGTATTTGTTCTTGTGTGAGTGCGGCTTGGTTCTTTCAAGCATCTAGCTCAGCTGTGCCTCTGTCTCTAAACTGATAGGTCCTATGACAATGGCGTGTTTAACTTTCTGAACAACTTGGGAGCTCATCTCTACAGCAGCACTAGCTGCCATTCCCACCAGCACTTAATTGATTTTGTGTATGTATGAGTGTTTTGCCTGCATGTATGCAAGTATACCACACACATGTGCAGTTCCCAGGGAGGCCAGAAAACGGTGTCAGATGCCTTGGCATTGAAGTGACACAGTTATGAGCCACCATGTGGGTGCTGAAAACCAGATCCTGGTCTTCTGCAAGAGCAGCTATGGCTCTCAACCACTGATCCCACTGCCAATTTTCCCCTCGCCTACACACGGGCACCTTTTCGTTTTTCCATATTCCTGTGAGCCCTCGTTGTTTTCCATTTCCAGATGATAGCCACCCTCCTGAGTGGGACATGGTTTCTCATGGCCACAACTGCATTTCCCTAGTAACTAATGATGCTAAGCATGTTCTCATGAGTTTATTGGCCTTTGAGTATCTGTCTGTTCAAACTATTTGCCTATTGTAAGTTGTATTGTTATTACTACTATATTATTGTTGGGTCATAAAGGATCTTGATATATTTTGGGTATTAGAACTTTATTTATCCTCTTGGGGGTTATATGGGGTGTGTGTGTGTGTGTATGTGTGTGTGTGTGTGTAGCCCTAAGGATCAGAAGAGGTCACCAGATCCCCTGAAGTTGGAGTTACAGCAGTTGGCAGCTGCTTGTCCTGGGTGCTGAGAACCAAACTCGGGTTCCTTGTAGTAGCAAAATGTGCGCTTCACTGTTCACTGCTGGACCATCTCTTCAGGCCCAAAAAGAGACACTTCCATAACTGAGAATGAAACCTGTGCCATGGCAAGTAAGAGTCCCAAATCTTAACCATTAGACTGTCTTAGAAAATCCATCTAATTTTTAAGAAGCTTTAAGCCACAGAGATCACATATTTAGCTCAGGAAGCATTTGAAGCAGATCATTTGACCACACATTGTCTGGCTGGTCATGAATAAAGCCCAGATAGAAGACGGACTCTGGTCTCATTTCAAGAACTCAGTGGCTGCCAGTTCCATGCCTGACTGTCCCCATCAGCATTTGAATTTGGGGTCTGTCCTTTCATTTGACCCAGTTTGGGGGAAGGTCTGCCTCAATCCAACTCCTGTTTATGGATACAAACTTACTCATTACCTGTCTCCAGTGACTCCTTGAGACAGGATCACCCTCATTTTATAGGAGCTGAATTTAGGCCCAATGAGAAGGAAGGAGAAGTTGGACCATAGAGGACTGCCTTCACTAAATGGCTATGTTGCACATTCTGGAACCATCACACAGTGCTGCAGAGCCCTGCTTGCCAGATCTGTCCCAGCGGCAGACATGGGGCTTATCTGGCATGCTCAGTCACTGTGTGCAAATGGTCCTAATTGCTTAAAAACAGTGTGCTGTCTTAAGTAGGTTAAACAGTCCCTTCTGCAATCTTGTTTGTACTATTAATTTGAGTAACAAACTCTTAATGAAGGCAGACAGGCTGTGAGGAGGATTACAAAATCCTGTTTGTTGGAGTTGGGTCTGGGGTGTTGGCTGGCATGTGTTTCTCAACTGTGCTACCAAGAGCCCTTGGGATAAAGGGCCTCCAAATGCAACAGTCATCTGAATTATTAAACGTGAGGCTAAAACCAAAGTGGCTTCTTATTCTATTACCAAAGAAACCTAAGAATGTTGCCAGTGCAATCTTGCCAACATAAGGTCCTGCCGGGCCTGTTCAGCAAACAGATAAGACTCCATTTTAATTAGCACACTAATGGTCTCCATCAAATGAATGTGGAGGAGAGCTCGGCACAGTTTATTTTGTTAAGTGGGCTCTATGGTGCTCCCCGCAAACTGACATTGGTGCTCCACTGCTGTGCAGCCTGAGAGGGTCTCCATCAGACTTGTGTGGCTCCTTGTGAACGTCAGGGCTGTATGCAGACCTAGCTTCTAGAAACCTCTTGCTATTGGAGGAGTTGAAAATGAGAGTCACCAAACTCCACCAAGTATGGGTCCGTGCTGTAAGCAATCTGGGATCACTGGGGAAGAGAAGATGTGAGAGAGGTCGGTGGGCAGAGGTGGTCTGGGCAGCAGGCCAACCTGATAGGCATGCACCTACCATAAGGATCAACCTCTAGCTGTCCATAAATCTTGTGTGATGTAGACTGCCACCATTCCACAGACATTATAACCCTCTGTGACAGTTAATATTGTTAGCTTAACAAGATTTAGAACTCTCTGATGTGAGATGTCTTCCTGTATGCTGTGAATAAAGAAACTGCTTTGGCCTATGGCAGGGATCTTAGAAGTAGGCCCAGTAGACAAACCTCTGGGCATGTCCAAAAGAGTGTAAGACTGATTGATTTAGATAGACAGTCCACCCTGAATGTGGGTGGCACCATTCCTTAGGCTGGGGTCCAGGACTGAATAAGAAGGAGGAAAGAAACTGAGCCTTAGCATTCACCTCTTTCTGCTTCCTGACTGTAGGTGCTACATTACCACCCACTTCACACTCCTGTTGTTAAAACTCTCTCTGCTCTCATGGATTGCACCAGCAAACTTTGAGCTAGAATAAAGTGCTCCTTCCTGGGAAGGGAAAATTCCAATTGAGAAAATACCTCTATTACATTGCCTATAGGCAAGTCTATAAGGGCATTTTCTTGATGAATAATTGATGTGGTCAGGCCTAACTCACTGTGGACAGTGGTCCTGGCTGATCTAAGAAGGGTACCTGACTGTGAGCCAGGAGAACAAGCTGATAAGCAACCCTCCTCCATGGCTTCTACTTCTGTTCCTTACTCTGACTTCCCTTGATAGACCATGACTTAGGGAATGTAAGCCCAATAAATCCTTTCCTCCCCAGGCTGCTTTGGGTCACAGTGTTTATTACAGCAACAAAAAACAAATGAAGACACTTTTTTCCAGTTATCTTTATTTTTGAAGACAATAATTAAGTTGCTTTTGCTAAGCTTTTAGTTGCTGCAATGAGAAAAGCAAATAATGCACTCCAAAGTGGCACCACCTCTCCCCAGTGACCTGAGGGACACACTGGATGATGCTTAGATGCCATTAGTGTCAGACATTGGTTGTTGTTGTCCTTGGCCATATGCAGTGCTCAAAATTCCTTGGAGGAAGGCAGGGCCTTTGAGCCAGCAGCATCTATGGTACCAGGAATACACCTGATAGGGTGTTTGTGTCAACGGGCTGCTTGTGGTTCACATGTGGTTTGTCCCCCAGGGTTCATGTACTAGACACTTAGTAACCAAGGTGGCAGGGTAAAAGGACAGGACCTTCAAGTGGTGGAGTCTAGTAGAAAGTGGTTAGGTTATTGGAGACCTGCCTTGGTCTCAGGGAGGCAGTTAGTTCTAGAAAGAGTCATTTGTTATGAAAGAACAAGGCTGGCCCTGCTCCCTGCTCATGTCACCATTCCACATGCTTCTCCTTTTGATACCATCTACCAAGAGGTCCTGGCCTGTGGCCACATGATGCTCATACCACATTCTGAGTCTCAAAACTTTAAGTGAAGTAACCTTTTTATTTTTGTAAGGACCTAGCTTTAGGTATTTTATGACAGCAACAGGAGTGGGCACATACAGAAGCCTGGAAGAGCTCCTGGAAGTTGCCCAGTGCTAGGAAATTTGGGCAACACAGCAATGGTCATGATGGAATATCACCCAGACAGAAAGATGGCTTCTGACAGATGCAGAATGAGGGAGAGAAGAACAGAGAAATGTTCCATACAGAAGTCCATTCCTCACTCCACTCTGCTCCCACACAGTCACTTTCTCCAATGATGGTGGTCAACGCCAGCAGCGATTCATACAGGGACATCAGGTGCCCTTGGCTGGCTGTGATACAGCAGCGTCACAGTCATGGCTTTTCTTATCGCTGTAACAAAGCAAAGGAAAGCAAAGGTTTATTGTGGCTCACAGTTCAAGGATTCACAGTCCATCATGGCAGGGAAGGCATGGCGGCAGGAGTGTGGCAGCTGGTCATGTTGTATCCATTGACAGGAATGAGAGAGAGAGAGAGAGAGAGAGAGAGAGAGAGAGAGAGAGAGAGAGAGAGAGATGAATGCTGGAGCTCAACTCGCCTTCTATTTATTCAACCCAGGGGGTGATGTTGCTCACATTCAGCAGGGGAGATGGTCTTCCTACCTCAGCTAACCCATGCTAGAAACTCCCTAGAAACATGCCCAGAGGTTTCTTTCCTTTGATTTTTTTAAATCAATAACAATAACAACAACAAAACCCAAAAGACCTCTATAATCCCATGAGGAAAGCCTCAGGCTGAAGAACTCATGATGGTCAGTTTTCACAAGTCCTGAGTAGTCTACCTCAAGCCATAAGGGCCACAGCCAAGGAAAGCTTGGGGAGCGTTCCCATCAGGAGCAGATTGAGAAGACACAAATACAGCCGGTAACACAATCTCTCATGTGGAATCCTCAGAGAAAAGAGGCATCAGATGCAGGCTCAGGAATCCTTGGTAGAGTATGGACTTAGGTCAATGAGTCTGCAGATATGCCAAGTGAATCAGATGAGGGTAGCATGTTAACAGAGAAAGTCAGTATGAGATTGGTGATTGTGCCTGGTGCTGTCCTTGAAACTCTTACATCTAACAAAGTCTAAAATAAAAATGTAATTTTTTAAAAACTTGGCTGAAGAGACGGTTCAGCAGCAAAAGCACATACCACTCTTGCAAAGGACCCAGGTTCGATTCCCAGCCCCCTGCATTGGGGCTGCAGCTCACCACTGTCTGTAATTCCAGTTCCAGGGGATTCAATGCCCTCTTCTGTCCTCCTTGGGCACTGCACCCCCATCCTCAGATGCATATGCAATCCGGAACCCAGCCTGTGGTGAGAAACGCAGGAGGATGGCCAGCCAGAACTATATAATGACATCTGGTCTCAAAGGGAACCACAACCAAATGAATGAATTGTGATGACAGAATTCTCTGAAGCCTTCCAGGCAGACTCCAAATAAAACCAGAATTCTTACCCTGGCTGGCAGTGCTCTGAGACCTGGCCTTGTCTAGCTAAGCATCCTAGCTTTGCCCTGGGTTTCCCCTTCCCTACTACCCTAGGTCTTATGAGTCTTCATATACCAGCTCCAGTACCAGTGTTAGGAGAAGCCTCCGAGATCAACCTGTGTCTCTGCTGTGTGTCATCTCTTCTCTTTCTGTGCTGAAGTCTGTGCCAGGCTGCCATGATGCCCACTCACCCACTTTTGAGGAAAGAGGGCCAGATGCTTGCATGTCAATCATGTTGACTGAACAGCCTGCCATCCATTCCCTGAACCTCACTGTTACCTGAAATGGGTGACACAGCTTCTGGTGTCCACTATACATCACAATCTTGCTCTTCTCATTTCTCACACTGCTCAGCCATGCTCTGCGTGGCATGTTCCATGCGTGTGCACACATATGAATGTGTACATCACAGAGTTGTCACTGGCCAGAAGCAGCAAGCCCAAGGGATTCTCCTGCCTTGGTATCCCCAGCCATGAGAGTCCAACAGCACTCAGATTAAGTAGAATAGAGGAATTGAACTCATGTCCTTCACCCTGAAAGGCAAGCACTTACCAGCTGAGGCACTTCCCCAGCCCTAGCCATTTTCCATAATACAGTCTTTAGCCTGGGTTTCCATCTCGCAACTGGGAAGAGATTGTTACCGTTTAATCACAGCCGTTGAGTTCTGCATCCCCCGAAGACTTGTACTTGCAGTGAGGACTCACAGTGAACACAGTCATTAGCATGCTGTATTATTCCACTGTTTTCAAACTATATTTTGTTAAAATGCCAAAAGTAGCTAACTGAGCCAGAAGCCTGAGATGTACGCAGGGAGTCGAGGATGCTCCCTTGTCTTGCCCAAGGGAATGAGGAGGGACGTGGTGTCTCTGAGAGGAAGCCATTCTTCAGATTTTCCTGCCCCAGAGCTTCCCACTGAGCTAACTGCTGTGTAGTCTGTGGAACCTTCCAGAATGAATGAAAAGCCAGTCTAGCTTTGTGCTTAAGGCAGGTTTCCAATTATCTGTGCTGACAGAGCAGAGAACATCTTCCTCCCCAGAAGCATGTTTTCCAGAGGGAAAGTCAGTGTTTACTGGGGGTGGGGGCTCACTCGGAGAGAGAGGCTGGAGGTGCAATGGGCACAGTTTCCTTTTGTGCTGAGAACTACATTGCCCAACTCTACATTTATGAATGGCTTAAATGATAAAAATGCTACACTGTGTGTATTTTACCACAATCAAAAGAGACCCAGGGATACATTTTTAAAACTCAAGCCACAAAAATAGTCATAATATTCTGATAGGAGAAAAAACTCAGCATCAATCGTGATATTAGGGAGAGTACATTTTTTACTTTTAAAATCACAAAATAAAGAAATCAAGCAGCAATAGGCTATTTCTAGGGGTAATGGCTTCCACTTTCCTTGGAGGCTGTATTTTTCCAATTATATATCCTGCGGTAAATGTTTATATATCTTTTGTAATCAGAAAAACATGTAAGAAGACACAGGTTGTGAATGGGCTTCCTGCTGGTGGACTGTGTATTTTAAAGTTATTCCGATGGCAAATGTCATGCTGTGTTGTATTTAAACACACACACACCTCAAACCTGTCCTTTTCTTTAGTGTGAATGAGTGTGTGTGTGAATGTATGTATGCAAATGAGTGTGTGTGAATGTGTGTGTGTGCACTGAAGTTACAGAAGCTTTCAGACAAACTAAGTTTTCTTTGAGATCTGAGACTCTAAACTGAGTCCATACTCTTATGAAGTAGGCACATTACTAAGAAATCCAGTTCCCCACTACCCCAGGCCTCCAGCCTCCAAGTTTCCCAGCTCCCCAGATCCCCAGTCCCTCAGTCCCCCAGACCCCAGGCCTCCAGCTTCCCATACCCCCAGCCTGTCATTTTCCCAGACCCCAGCTCCCCAGCCCTCAGTTTCCCAGACCCCTAGTTCTCCAGCTCCTCATGTTAAATGTCTTGGGAGGAGGCAATTAATTTGACTCCTTATTGCCTGTATTCTTCCTTAATCCAATTTGCCCCAGCAACTCTCCACCCCCATCCCCAGCTGGGTCTGGGTATCAGAGGGCGCTGTATAAGTGATGAAAAGAGCCAGAGCCATTGAAAGCTCCTAGATCCAATCCAAGCAGAAAAACCTTCTCTCCAGGACGGTCGGGTTTGATTTGGCCCCCTGGGATTTGATTTAGTTACAGAAGGTTCTTGTTTTGTTTTGTTTTTGCAAGAATTCAGTCCATTTATTGAGATTCAAATTGAGGCCAGGTTAAAGCCGACCCTCCTCTGATCTAGCAGGTAGACTGCTGAGTGTGATCAAATCAAGTGATTGTGAGAATAAATAGCAATCTGCAGCCCGAGTAAACTATGCTCCTGAACTGAGCGAGGCCGCATCCCTTTGACACTCATTACAAATAAAGACATACCGCACGTGAGTGACGTTCGACGCCTTCCAACGTGCTTTCACGGTTTTGTTTATTGTGCTATGAGATTTGTCTGTTGAGGCAGGTAGCTGCAGAGCTCCTCTCCTGCCAAGAACTGTGTGTGTGTTGGGGGAAGCAGGGTGGGGCAGAACTATCCTATATGTGTGTGTGTGTGAGGATCCAAAGAAGGCAGAGGGTAGGGAAATTGAGCACAGGTTGGTCCTAAGCAACTGTTTAAGGGACCTTTTCATGCTTATTTCTGGTAGGAAAGTGCAGTGCTGTCCGACTCTGGGAATCTGGAAAGAACTCCCTCCCCCAAAGCCGAGGTGGGAAACAGACACACCATCTGTAGCTACCTGGAGCTCCTTTGGGGATGCTGAAGTCTGGACAGAGTGCATATGAGCATCCTGGAAGATCTTGGCAGGAAGTGGGATTGAGGGGCCATTGGCCTCCCTGACCTTGGGTGCCAATCCGGGGGGGAAAAGGTGTGGCACAGTCTCTCTCCAAAATAGGGAAGCAGGTTGAGGGCCGCGCTGGGAAACATTTTAGACAGGGCACAGCTTTGCTAAGTTTCATGAAAGGTGGACACAGAGAACACAGTCAACTATTCCTAGTTACTTTCTGTGGTCACCATGGGGGCTGGTAGCCCTGCAGATGGAGGCCACGGTGTAGAGAGAGTTGTGGCCATCAGGAGATGCTGCACTTTAAGGCCTTGAAGTGGGTATTGATGTTGGGACAGCCAGTCTCCTTTGCTTTTTCTGTGAAACAGGACTTCTATGAAGTCCCTGTGGTGGCTGTGTGAATACTGGTGATAAGAGCCTCCTGGTTCCAGACTTCCCATTCTCAGCCCTGAAGCCACACCCATGCCACAACGCTTCAGGGAGTCCAGAAGAATCTAGTGTGGTCAGGGTAGCAGCCTTGCTGTGATACTAATTACCTTCATTCTTTAGTAACATGTCATCGAGGCCCTGCCTGAGTCAGGGCCAGAACCTGAAGACACCAGTAAGCTAAAACCCAGTAGGAAAGACAGATAAGGAAGCACCTTGGATCCTGGGCCCCACAGGAGCTCAAACAGTGGCCATCTCTGAAATCCCAGGGTAGAGATGCAGGCGACGCCCCCATTGCCCCTTCTCTATGATGTTGCTGAATAACCCCAGACCTAACCATTGCATCAGGTGGCTTCAATGTTCTATGACTCAGTTTCCTAACTTGTAAATCAGTGCAGTGTCTAATATGCAGGGTTATTTTCAAGAGTCAATAAAGGGATATAGTGCAGTGGTTGTTCCCAGGGTGCTTGAGGTCATGAATTCTTATCTCACTCAAGAACACCATGTTGGGTTTATCATGTGGCTGCTACATGCCTGGAATCCTCCAGATAAGAATTCCTGGCATGTAGCACCCACAGGGTAAAGCCAGCAGGGCAACAATGCACGGAACAGGCCTTGCACGGAGGGCATGCCCCTAGGCGTGGCTACATAAATCTGTGCCCACCCTTTCTCTTAAAAGGAGCTGCCACATGAAAGTGTGTCTCTTCTGCTTCTCTGCCCCTGTACTCACCTGGCAACTCTTCTGATTAAGCTCTAGTGTGGCCCTGGTAGTGTGTGCGTCTGATCTCACATGTGAAACCAACAGAGACCAGCGGTTAACTATTTTGATTGTAATTCCTCAGAGGCTGTCTATCTGCCTTGTTTTGGGAGTCTCACTAGATAGCCAACAAGGTTTTCATACCTGTACCTCCTCAGTGTTGGGATCACACAGGCATGTCATTACTCCTGGCTGTTCCTTGTAGGCTCTAGGGATCTGAACTCATGTCTGTATGCCTGCACAGCACTTCACCTTCTGAGCCAACTCTCCTGGCCTGTGCTCTAGATATTTCTAAGACCTTCCTCTGACTTGGTTCAG
Source organism: Sigmodon hispidus (assembly GCA_004025045.1). Lineage (NCBI taxonomy): Eukaryota > Metazoa > Chordata > Mammalia > Rodentia > Cricetidae > Sigmodon > Sigmodon hispidus. Next base: position 13,119 of record PVIH01006853.1, read on the forward strand.
AGCCCACCCCAACCCCACCCCTGTATTCCTGGGCTATGGAAAAGACCCTGTCTTTCTGTAATGACAGAGAGACAGCCAGATCTTTAGATGGGAACACATGCTCTAGTTCTGGATAGAACAGATCCCAGCCACGTGGCTGAATGGTTAAGAGCCTAAGGCTTGATGCCAGACAGACCTAGGTGGTATCCCAGCTGCTCTTTTTTTGTAGCTGTGTGACTCCAGGAGGAAAGGCCACTTTGATGTCTTGAACTTTAATTTTCTCAGTTAAAGTGGTGACATTAGCTTAGACTTCATAGGCTTGTTGTGGATTACCAGCTGCCACCAAGTCAGTGGCTCAACCCCTGGCCACCTACTTCTTGTATGCATGTCTGGATTGGTGGCTTGGGCTGTGTTCAGCCCTTGGTTCTGCTGGGCTTAATTCCAGCATTCATGGTCAAGGTGAGTGTGTAATCTTATTCTCAGGTTAGGTCCTTGGCATGCTGTTGACTAGGGTTATTGCACTATATCATTGTTCTGTGACTAGCCTGGACTTATGTCCACAGTGGCACTCTTAAGGCTTCTCTGAGCAAGGTGAGCAAACTTTATTCTCAGAAATAATTTCTGGGGCAGGGTAGTCAGCAAAGTACTTGCAGCAGAAGCATAAAGACTTGATTTAGATCCCTAGCACCCTTGTTTAAAGAGAGGATGAAACTGGGTACCATAGTATGTGCCTGTGGTCCCAGTGTGGGGAGGCAGAAATGGGCAGATCCCTGGAGCTAGCTCACTGGCCTGCCTGCCTAGCAGAACTGGTGAGCTCAGGATTTAGTGAGAGACTCTTACAAAAATATAAAGTGGCCCCTGACCTCCACGTGTATGAACACAAGAACACACAGACCCATAAGTACACACACACACACACACACACACACACACACACACACACAATCAATCAATTTCCAAACTTTTGCTATGGCAGGTATATGACTCTCCCACAGAGGTCAAAGCAAGTCATGTGACCAGATTCTAGGAGTGGAATAACTGATGAGCGAGAGAGTGGGAAATGTGTCTATTTACTATGCATTGTTTGAGGATAAAATAAGGGAACCCAGATAAAGTGGCATCTGCCTGTGGTCTCAGCTGCTTGGGAGGATAAGGCAGGTGGACTCCTTGAGCTCAGTCCAGGGTTAACCTGAGCAACATAGTAAGACTCTGTGATGAGGTTTGGTTCAGAAGGGTTCCCTACAAGCTCATGGATTGGAGAATCCATCAATGAGAACTTGGCCACTGATGAACTTCCTAGAACTGACTGGTCTTTTAGGATTCCATGGATCCTACCCTAGTCAGTGGATTCTGCTGATGAAATCGTAACTGAATTGGTGTTGTTGGAAGATGGTAACAAAGGTGTCAAAGCCTCCCCCAGGTAATCAGGCCATTAGAATATCGAAATTTGCTTGGTCTATTTACTACCTCTGCTTCTTGCCACTCTGGCCTGACCTTTTCCCCACTACACACTGTCCTGACTACAAAGCTCCACTTTGACAGATTTGGATACAATGGATCCAGGGGGTCCATGGATGGCTGCTCTGAAACTATGAACCAAAGTAAACCCCTTTAGACTATCCCCACGCAACTGTCACTCCAAGGTACAACAGATGCCCAAGTCTCTTAAAATATGGAACAAAATAAATATTTTTTAAAGATTTATTTATTATACATTATACAGAAGAGGGCACCAGATCTCAAGATAGATGGTTGTGAGCCACCATGTGGTTGCTGGAAATTGAACTCGGGACCTCTGGAAGAACAAACAGTGCTCTTAACCCTTAAACTTGAGTCTATAATAACATATTTATTAATACCAACTCTGATTTTTAAAAAAACACTTAAATAAAACAAGGTCTCATATAGCCCAGGCTAGCCTCAAACTTGCCATGTAGCTCAAGCTGGCCTTGAATTACCCCTCCCATCTACATATTCTAAGTACTGAGATTAATGACCTGTACTACCACGAATGGTTTAAATATTTTTTTTTAATTCTTTTGGTATATTGTCCCAACCATTTTCCTCTGGAATGTGAAGATGGTAGCCAAGCCTTGTTACCCTACCTCGTCAGCAGGGGATGGCGGCTTCCATTTCTACTCCACATCTGCAGAGCCCTGGGGCTGAGACCGCTGTTGTTTCCATCTCTTTTCACACAAAAAAGGCAGCCCAGACTCAGCTACCATCTCAGTTTTTGTTTTATTTTGACCTGCTTCTCACTTTTCAAAGGACCTGAGGCTGGGAGCTGTTTGCAGATGCTTCCCTCCAGGCTGTCCTTTCTTGTGCTCCCCAGCTCCCTGAAGGTGCTGCCTGCCCTGGTTTCATCTCTCTCTTTCTGCCACAGCCTCATTTCTGCCTAGGGGCTGCTTCTAGCCGGAGCTTCCGCTTCAGGGGACTCCCAGGGGGTAGGGGTGGGAGCAGAGTCACAGGGTCTTTCCAGGTAAGGGTGATATGGCACGAAGCTCTAGATGATTGTGTCTCTCCCTGTCAGGGTGTGTTTCCTCCTCCCAAGGAGTGGTTACTCACAACCTGTAAGGGAAAGGTGTCCCTCCGCTTGGAGCTGGAGCATTTCCAGGAGGCCTGAGGCCTGATGTCCCTCTGAACTCTAAGTCATCCAAGGACAATGGCAGTGTTCTGACCCTGGGAACCACTAATCAGCAAGCAGACTGGCCCTGGACTCCCCTCTCTGCCTGAGCAGAGTGAGTGCCTATGTGTTTGAAACCCAGATGCCCTAAAATAGGTCTAGCTTTTATCTCAAGAAACCTCAGATATTTTCAGACAAGAAAGAAGTGCTACAGCCTAATTCATGAATAACCTGGCTCCTCAGAGGCCTGGGCACTGAGCAAGAGGGTTGAGAGTGGTGGAGTGGGGACCCTTATCCTTCTAGCTGGACCCTTCAGGATGACAGCTGGGACTTCTGGGACATGTTCTGTAGCTGTTTCTTGGCTAATGGCTAAACAGAAAGTGTCTGGTTCTCACACTTTCCCCTTGAGCTTGGTGGGGACAAACCTGTTTTATAGATGTAAGCATTGAGAAAATGAAGAAAATCTCTTTGTAGTTTATGCTCTTCATAAACAGAGCATGATTGATTGGCATGGGTAAAGTGAGATTAGAAAAATCCCAGCAGTGAGGCTGGTGTCCAGCCAAGGTGTGGCTAGTTTCCCAGCACCCTTGTTTGTTTGGAGTTTTGAGACAGAGTGTCATGAATCCCAGAATGGCCTCAAATTTAACTATATAGCCAAGGATAAGCTTGAATTTCTGAGCCTCTTGTCTTCACCTCCCAAGTGCAAAGTTTATAGATATGGTCCCACCACACCCGGTTTATGCAGTGTTGGAGATGCAACCAAGGACTTCATGTGGGCTAGGCAAGCCGCATCCTCAGCTCCTCTAGCACACTGTAAAGAAATGAAAAGTCTTTCTGTCTCTAGGAAAGATATTTCCTTAAACTCTCTGAGCCCCACTTTCTCAGCTGTAAATGAGGCTGTAGTGGTGAGGAGTTGTGTACACAGCATGTGTAATGCTGACAGAATGCTGTATGAAGAATGCCTGGGCTGCTCCTCCTACCAGCCAGCTTTGACTTTCTCATTGGGTATCACCAAGGTCAGCTGAGGTCCCTATGGTTCAAAGAGGTGAAGCCCCAATTCTGGGTAAAAGCTAGAGGCTATGTTTGTTTCTGCAACCATGCCCTTTCAGATAGGACTTGACCTGACTTTTCTGGTTTTGGTGGGGGCCTCAGAGAGGATCGAGAAAACAAAGAACGTTTTATTTATGATAGAAAAATAAATCAACCAGAAGGAACAAAGACACAGGCCCAGAAGGAGGGGGACATGTCTAAATAGAGCATGATCCATTCACTCAATGGAATATTCTGTGACTATTGAAATGATGTTTGCCAAGGGTTTGTAATAACACGGAAGATGCTTATTCTGAAAATGCCGTGCGCAAAAGGAAGCAACAGAATTGTGTGTTCAGCACAAACACACCCGAGCAAAAATCAAGCCAAACAAAACCCACAAACAGAAGAAAGATACCCGAGGGACATGCACCCCAGTGGGTGATGTCTTTGGGTGACAGGATTGAGAGTTTTCTTATACATTTCTTTATCTTTCAAATGTCTCTTTATTTATTTTTCTATAAAATGACAAAGACTGGCTTAAAGTGGAAAATAATCCAAATGTCATTTTTCCTCTGCCAAAGCCATAAGAACTCTTATTAGAAAAGAGCAGGACAGTTGATCCTTGGAGAGCCAGCTGACACTTAGGCCATCGGGAAGCCAAGGCCAGGACATTGTCAGACCCCAAGTTATTCCCCAAAGTCAAGTGGGAAGTCTAGACTCTGAACCCACAGGAAGCAGATGCCAACGGTCTGCCCCCAGCTGCAGACATGGACATGGTACCTGTGACTCCCTGGTCCTGCTACCAAGTCAGCTTCTCTTCTAGGGAACAGAGATGGAGCCAGATCAGTCTGAGACGGTCCTCCCTAGTCTGAGATGGTCCTCCTCCAAAGCAGCCCTGTTTCTCAGCTTTTGTGGCAAATCCCTCCCCCTTCCTACTCGGTGCATCTCCCAGATTCCTCCTCAGATACCATCTTTCAGGAGGCTTGATCGGAGTATTTTCATTGCTGTGCCCTTGTCTTAGCAGTTACACATGCTGTGTTCACTGTCTCTCTTGCCGTGCTTGGTTTCTGAACCAGCCTGTTTCCCTCCACTGGAACTCTATTTCCCCAGCCACAGAGCAGCACCCAGCCCAGACAGCCTGCACATGTTTATTTCACCAGTGAACTCTGACCACCCTGCCTCTGCTGGGTTCCCTGGGTTACTTGGCTCTGCTGTGACGATGTCCACACACCAAACCAGCTCCTCAGCAAGGCAGCTCTGCTCTATCAGCCATGGCTGCTGGGTTTCTGTTTGGAACAGTTTTGAGGTCATTATAAGGGCTTATCGGGAAATGATATAGGAATTGATTTTTGCCTGCTACATAAGCATAAGGATGGCCCAACAGCCCGATCTCAACACTCTCCTTCTTCTATAAAAGACTAAGTTCACCATTCAACCATTCACTGGGTCTAGAACACACAGGTTTTTTTGTTTTGTTTTGTTTCAATTTCCTTAAAATCCTTGCTTGGTTTCACAGGCTTTTGGAAGTTTCCCTGGTGTGTTTTCTCTTCTCCTGGGCCTAGAACCTATCCCAAACCCTACTCAGTTTGGCTGGGGTCTTGCTCTCAGCCTGGCTCATTGGCAGAAGCTGCCCTCAGATTTGGACTTCTAAGAGGTATCTTCCAAAAGCACCTTGCCTCAGCCTTGAATCACTGTGCCAATACCTGTGCCAATACTTTGTAATTAGATTTTTTTTCTTTGGGCCACCAGCTCACAAATAATGACACAGAAACTAATTATTAATTATGAAAGCCTGGCCTTCCTTAGCTTAGGCTTGTCCTACTAGCTTTTGTAATTTAAATTAACCCATTTATTTTAATCTATGTTCTGTCACATTGCTCATTACCTCATCTTTCTGTACTGCTCATGCTGCCTTCTCCACATCTGGCTGGTGACTCTCCCTTCTGCCCAGAGTTCTTCTTTGCTTAGAAGTCCTGCCTTTACTTCCTGCTTAGTTATTGGCTGTTTAGCTTTGTATCACACCAATCACAGCAATGCATTTTACACAGTGTACAATATCCCACAACACCCTTTGACTCTATTTAAGCCCTCCCTCCTTCCCACCACCCCACGTTCCTCAGAGATCGACGCCTGAGTATTGACATGGCCTTGGCAGAAGGCAAGATTCCCTCGCTGGCCCAGACAGCCTTTCCTCCTTAGCGTTCACGAATCACTCACTGCTTCCGCCTTCCAGGCCCTTGGCCAGACACAGTCGCCTTGTGTGGTCCAACAAAAGCTCTCTTCTCACCTCCATGGCAACCTCCTCATTCTACATTCTAATTCTGCATCTTCCAAAAAGTCCCCCAGTCTCAGTTCCAAAAGCTACATTGTCCCCTGGGAGTCTGCTTGGCTATCGATGGGATCTGGGAGAACTTTAAAGGAACACAGGGTCCAGAGTGTTCTTCCCTTGTCAGGCCTGCCCCAACTCACTCCTTGTGGTTCCTGGCTGGTTCCAAGAGCATCACTGTTTTCTTCCTGATGTCCTTGTCTCCCTCAGAATAGAACGAGGGCATGGTGGAGTAAATGGTTGGACCAGGTTCTGTCTTTCTTCCTGGATTTGGGTCTCCTTGGATGTAGAAGACTGAGGGCCTGGATGGTCCACTAGGATCCTCCACCTCCTTAGCTCTATCCTGGATTTGCTTTTCCCCATTTCTTCTCACCTGATAAAGAAGATAAGATGGCCACCAGAAATGGAGAAGGCCATGCTGTTGAGCTGAATAGTGGTGGCTGTCCTGGCCTGCAGGCAGAGCAGATTCTGGACACTGGGGAGAGTGCTGTGGTCAGGCAGATATGAGCATGGCAGTGGTCTGGAAAAAGGGAGTCTGGAACCACATCTATATCCATCTCCCAAGACCTCTGCAGTCAAATAGAACGTTTGCTAAGATGGATGCTTCTCTTTCTTCCAGCTCACAGAACTCAAGATAACCACAAAAGAGAAGTAGGCGTTGGTTTATGGGTTCTGAAACAGATGTCCTTGTGGGTGCCCTCAGCTTTAACCATGCCAGTCCTTTTGGTTGAATCTCAGGGGTATCCTGAGCTCCTTACCGGTCCTGCCCAAACCTCTTCTTTCAGTTTTTCTACCTGTGCTCTCGATGCTTCTAGAAGCTTCAAAGGTGGGCCCCAGTGCTTAGGAAGGTGGTCTGTGGTGGATCACAGAAAACTGAGCAGCTTGAGAGGTCCCGGGAATCTCCTGGCACCTGAAACTGTGAGTTGCAGTGGGGGGGGGGGTCCTGTAATATTCCCTGCCAGGAATTCTGATTTGAAGTGCAGTGCTGGTCAGTCACTCATACTGTCATGGACACCTGCTGCCTGGAATGCTGGACCCTGGCTTCACTGGTGTAGTAGGCCTGTGGACTGTGGAAATTAAAAAATTCTCCAAAGCCCTATAGCCTGTGGTGGTGGAGAGATAACTTTCCACCCCACCACCGTGTTCCTGCCCACCTCTTGCCCAGAGTGATGGGCAGAGAGTTTCGCTGCATCCCAATGGAGCCGAGCAGAGGGACTGCTAGACAGGGGTCTGAGGTACATCAGGGACAGGCAGGCTCAGGACTGCAGGCAGAAGAGTGCCCCGCGCAGCAGGGAAACCCTGTAATTCCTTAGGCACAAACCTGGGCGAGATGTGGTCTGCCAGGAAACAGAGCATGCGCCTGCGTCCCACACAGTAGATATGATCATCCACCACAGCACACTGGAAGGCATCGGGGTAAGGCAAGCGGAACATGGCACACTCATACCAGAGGCGGGTACTGGCACTACACCGGTATACGCTGATGCCCAGGCTGCGGTTGAGGTCAAAACGGTAGAGAAAGCCATTGACGGCCACCATCTCAGCTGTGCGGTCCTTGCTGCCTCCCGTGGGCCCTGCCCACCAACGCTGCTCCTGGCTTGAGAACCGGAGCAGCAAGTAGCGCAGGCTGCCCCCAGTGACAAAGATCTCATTGGCGCACACTGTGGCTGTGTGTGCCAGGGCGAATGTGTCATTGGGGAGTGGTGGGGCAAAGGTCCAGCGGTCCATTCGAGGGTCATAACGCTCCACTGTGTTTAGACACTCACCTCCAATAGCATAGAGGTGCCCCTCCAGGGCCACTAGGCGGCAGTGCGGTCGGGCCTGGTTCAATGGGCACACCTCACTCCAGATTTCAGTCAAGGGGTTGTAGCAGAAAACACGGTTGGAAGGTTGGCTTCCAGGGCCTTGGCAGCCAGAAACTACAAACAGATAATTGAAAAGAGTACAGACTGCACAACCCCGGGACATGGCCTCCATAGGCAGCTGGGCCAGTGGGTGCCAGGCATCCTGCACACTGTCATAGCAACAGAGGCGGCCACTGTCTTCCTGAGGACACATATCAGCCACCACCAGGCACTTGTGGCCACGAAACCGTCGCTGGAGGATCAGCTCTCGTTCTGCTCCACTCAGGCTCCCATAGATATCTGAGCTGCGAAGGACCTGGAGGTAGTTATCACTCATCACCTTGTAGGCCGCCTCTTTCAAGGCCTCCAGGCCCTGCCTCTTGGCCAAGGTCAGCACCTCATAGCAATTGCCCAGGTCCAGGTGGACATCCTGTGCTGAAGCAGGGGTGAGCTGGATGTGAAAGAAATTGGTCCCAGCTACAAGCTGAACATGGGACTCCTCGTGGCTGCAGGTTGAATTAATCTGGGCTTTCTGGTCCAGGTGGTCAGGATGGGGCATCATGAAGCCTTCAGGCTGCAGTTGGAGCTCTGGGTTCTCAGCAATCTGCAGGAGACTCACCTTTCTGCTGAAGCTTGGTGCGGAAGGGGTTGGCACAGGCGGTAGGGACACTATTTCAGCTGCATCCTCTGTATTATCAGCTTGGCCACTAGAGTCTGCTCCTGTGACCAGGGGCTCTGGCCTAGGCCCAGAGGATGGAGCATCAGCAAGAGCTGCTATGCAGGGGACTGGCCTGGAGACAGCCTTTGATGTGGACTCCACAAAGTAATCATATACTCTGCCCTTCAACTCGGGGCCTGGTCCCTTTGCCTTCTGTATAATATTCTCCTCCATCTGGATCCGGGCCACCGATGAGAAGGTGTAGGAGGCGTTGGTGGCTCCTTCCCGCTGCTGTGTGGCCAGGCCCATGTCTGCAGCAGCCTGGAGGGTCCCAGCCTCTCCCCTGCTGACTCCTGTCACATGGGTGAAGACCCAGCTCTGGTTCATGTCACTGCTGAGCACTGTCGGATCAGTGCAACAGTTGGGGGCTCCCGGGTCCCTAGACCCTGTTAGTTCTGGGGGTCTACCATCCGGCCATGGAGAAAGTTTGTCACCCACACAGATGCTGCTCACTCCTGGGCAAATTCTGGCTGCAGAGTTTGTAGGTTCACAGCTCGGATGAGGGAGGCAGGGAGGGTTGGGCTTACCTCTAACAGCTGTTCCGGCTTCCTGGCCACTGCAGGGAGGAGGCACCTGCTGAGTATCTGGGTTCTGCCCTCCCTCATTCTCATCGGAGCCTTTTCTTGTGGATTTCCCAGATCCGGAGGTGACCAGCTGGCAAGAATCTCCTGGGTCCTCCAACCTGTTGTCCAGTGGGGTCCCAGCCCCCTTGCTAGCCTTCCTTCGTCTTGGCCCCCTTGGTAGGGTCCCTGGAGGAGTCCCCTGGGAGGCAGCTTGCCCCCAGCCCTCTGCATCATCTTCTGCTCTGTGGTCTTTGTTATTTCTTCCTGCTTGCCCAGCTGGGGCGAGCCTAGACTTGTAGAGTTTGTAAGCTGCAGTTACCAGGAGCAGCGCAGCTGCGGACAACACCACCTTACCGGTCAGCTGCATATCCAAATGCCAGCCGTGGGTCTCTGCTCCCGCTCCCGCTCTGGTGGGAAGCATGCTGGCCAGGAACAGAGGAATGCCAAGAATCCGATTAATAATTGCTCAACAGGGACAAGTTCCTGGATCCTGCTGCGGTGTGGGAGGGATTCCCTAGCTGGTTCTGGCCAGCTGAGTTGCTGGAGCAGAGGTGACTTTGAGTTGGCTGAGGTGGCACTCAGGCAAGGGATGGCTAAGGTCACTGCTGGTTTCTGTCGATTTTTTTCCAGTGTGCATGTGAGTGTGTGTGCCTGTGTGTGTGTCCTAACCAGAGGCTGAGCTTGAGACGAGCCTCCAGTCACACAGCTGGAGGACAATCGTACTGTCCATCAGGGATTCGAAAGTGCTCTGAGCTGTCTCGGATTTCTGGAAGCACATGCAGTTGATTGGTGTGTGTGAGCACTGTTGTTTTGTCTTTTGCAAATCATTAGGTTAGGCTTTTGTGGTGGTTCCCGGGGGCAGGTGAAGCCTCAGGTGCTGGACAAGTAGGGATGGTCCTGGCCCCAACAGAGGGCTCATCATTTAACTGGCCAAGCAAGGAGGCAGAGCCTGGGCCAGCGGCCAAACCACCTGACCAGGCTCCTGACCGCCTCTGCCCTCCTCTGTGTCTAACAAGTTGAAGAGAAACCAGCTTTGCTTAAGCAGCCCAGGAAATACGGTGCATTAACACACAGATAGAGTGAGACCCTAGAACACAGCTCCTTCTTTAAGATGAGCCAACCTCATAGGGAAAGGGGCCTGTGGAGGACTGATACCCCTCAGTTCCCAGGCTGCACCCACCTTAACATCAGCACTGTGGACCCTGGACCCAAAGTGCCCAAGTTTGCTATTCTGCAGCTGTGTGGCCTTAGGCAAGGAACTTCTCTGTTTCCCTTTCCCTATCTGGAAAGTGCTGAGAGAGAGTCTGACCTCCTCAGGTAGTAGTCAACATGCATGAAGTCCTCTGTTGCTAAAGCTCTGTGAATCTCAGCTGTTCTATTCCCCACGCACACACCAGGGTCCTCTAAGAGTCTTCAAGGGTGGGTGCAAAGGTCACAGCTACAAGGGAGTTACCAAGTCAGTGAGCAAGAGCTGTGGCCCAGCGTCGCTCTGCATAACCCTCCATCCATGCCCAGGATTCAGGTGGCTGATCTGTCTGGATGCCCTTTGCATACACTCCGCATTTTAAATGTTGTCTTCTGACTGGAGAATGAAAATAAGATCCACTTTGAGGGCCCAGGAACTTGGTTCTGAGGGCTCTGACTGGGGAAAACCTCTACACTTTTTTGTTAGTGTGTGTGTGCATCCATTCCATGGTATGCATGTGATGGTCAGAGGCCAACCTTAGGGTTCTGTTCTCTCCTCCCACCATATAGTCCTGAGGTTTGAACTCAGTTTGCCAGACTTGATAAAGAGCTTTTATCCACAGACCCATCTTGCTGGCCTAGGATCCTTAGCCCCTTATCAGAACCTCATCTGTATGACCTACTCCACAGCCTCAGTTTACCCTTGTGTGTTGTGGCTCAGTCGCTGCCTAACATGCCCAGCCTTGTTGACTCTTACAGACCAGGCCTCCTTATCTTTGCTGGTGGGGATCTTCCAACTGTCCAGGTCCAGTCAAGCCCCTGCCTCTGAACAAACACCTGCCCTTCCATGGCCACCTTCCTGAGCTCTCCATCCCTCCAAACCGGCTCATCCTTCCTCAGTCTCTTCCCCAGTCTTTATTATATCCAAAGGCCCTGAGCAAGGTGTCTGTCATCTGCAGGATTGACTCCTAGTGGACCTGGACATAGTGGACCTGATCCAGCATGGGAGAGGGTATCAGGTTTGGTCAGATCAGAGGTGATGCTCACAGACCCCTCTGGGAAGCATGGTGATTCCCGCCTCTCAGCAATCTACTTGGGAAGGTCTGAAATGTGATATATTGTTTCTCTGTTATACGGAGGTCAACAGAGTAGAGAATGCAGCCATGAAAAGAGGGTTTGTCACTCATGGATCTCAAAAGGAAGGGGAGTGCCTACTCTGGGGGCCCCCAGGAATGTCAGGGTACAGAGGGAATCAGGAAGCCAGGGTTGAGCACTGAGTATAGGGAGAGTCAGAAGCCACGATTCATATAGAGAAGGCAGAAAAAAAGAAGCTCTGGCGTCCCTGGAGGTAGCATATATCTTCCAGGGTATTAGGATTGTAGTTTAGGCTCCAACTCAGGTCTTATTTCATTTGCTAGTGAACAAATGCTACCTAAATGCCATAAATTACAGTTTTTTTCTTTAAAGTCTCTGTTTAGAGAAAACTGAAATGAACAAATAAAGACAGAAGTGAAATTAAAAGATAATTGGAAGTCTATATCAGGCTTCTGTGGATGTGCCTGGCTGCCACCAATCTGGTCTCTTGCGTGCTCAGGCAGGATAAATTGAGAACTGGCATGATGACCCCAGGGGAAGGCAGAGCCCTCAGATGGATGCCACACAGACCCACGGGCACATCCTGAGTAGTCAGCTTTCATCTGCTGGCTCAGTTTCCCAAGGTGGAAGACAAAATTCTGGTGACAGTCACAGGTAAAACAGTGAATGGAGATGCCAGGGCTGAGGCAGGCCAGTGTGGAGAATGGGGGGAGAGAACATTGCAGAAACACAGAACATGGAAAACATGAACTCTCTTAATGTCCAAGTGCATGCGTCCATGTGCATACCATTCATATGAGGGAAGGTGTGGACGTGTGGAGTGCAAAGATAGAGATGAGTTGATCCTGGTTTGTCCAATGGGAAGAGTGCAGCCCAGAGCATATGATCTGGTTTAGCAGGCACTGAAATTCAGGGCAGCAGGCTGGGCTGGATGTGGAGAAAGTCTGTGAAGGTTCCTACTATTCACCCACAAAGTCCCAGCACACCTTGTTGGTGATGTTGATCTTCACACTCATCCAGGGGTGTTTTGCACACAAGCTCATCTGCACATGTGCTGGGCCCCAGGTACTCTTCCTCCCAGGGTGGCTCCCTAGCTGCTGGGTATTGCTTAGTCTGCCCACCATGCTTACAGGTTGACCAGTTTTGAGTGCTGGGAACTGAACTCAGAGCCTTGAACATGCCCTACATGAATCTTAAGATGTTGAAATGGGCCAGGTATGAGAGGTCACTCCTGGAATCCTAAGGAGGCAGAGGCAGATGAATTCAAAGCCAGCCTCAGTCACTTAGTGTGAAAGTCTCAAAATACACACTCACACAATCATACTCTCACTCATAAATTCAAATATCCACACACACACAAATTCATACTCAGTCACACACACTAACTCACACATCCACAAACTCACAAAAGACTCGAACTTGTTGGTTGGTGATGGTGAATGCAGGTGGTTCTATGTGAGTTCATAGGCCAACCTGGTTTACATAGTGAGCTGCAGGACAGCCAGGCCTACACAGAGAAACCTTGTCTCAAAACAAACAAATAAAAAAGGACTCAAATTCTTTCATGCTCATATTCTTATGCATTCACACAAACATTTCTAACACAAATATTCAACATTCACACTTGTATGCACATGAGTGCTTATTAAATCATGCTCTCAGACATTTATAACTATCCTCACAAACACACTCACAAATCACAACCACATACTCACATATACCTTCATATACATACTCACAAACACATATCCATATTTGTGGTGGAAATGTTCTCTGTATAATGTAAATAAAGTAACTGATTTGGCCTATGTACAGCGCCGTAGAAGTGGGTGGAGAATCAGAGGGCAGGCAGGTAGGAAAGGGTGGAGTTAGTCAGTCTCCATCCGTCCCCGAAAGGAGGAACATGTAGGAATCCAGGTGAGCCACGGGCTGTGGGCCACGTGGTGGAAAGATTAATGGAAATGGGTTGAATTAAGATGAAAGAGCTGGCTAGTAATGTGCTTGAGACATGGGCCAAACAGTATGAAGTAATATAAGCGTCTGATTCATTTCTTTGGGGGACAAAAGCCACGGTGGCGGGGACCAGGTTCCAAACTGCTGCCGCGCCAGGTACAAACCTCCAGACTCAAAACGGGTGCCAGGAAAAACTTCCAACAACACATATTTATACAAACACCTTCAAATACATGCATATTCACACATATGCTCACACTAAAACATGTTGTCAAACAATCACACAATACACACTCTCAAACTCTCTCTCTCACACATAATTGCAATCACACTAACACACTCTCACACATGCATAATATCACATGTTTACATATACATTCAAATGCCAGCACACAGGCACAGTGATATATATTCAGAGCATTACATATGCACAAATTTACATTTATATATACATTCATATACATACTCTCAGGTATACATAGACACAGTCTTATGCACTTATGCACACGGTGACATGAATTTACAAATGCACAGTGACAGACACTTGCTCTCCACATGTTCTCACACTCAAACATACACGTACTCTCACAGAATTACATAAAATCACATTTACAATTACACAATCTTACACACATCATACTCTGTAGTCACAAGGACATAGCCACTACTGACATATTCTGACACACTCATACACTCCCACAAAATCACACTCTCATATACTTACATATACATGTACTCACACAATACTCTCTCTTACTGATACTCTCCCCTACAAAATCATACATACAATCACACACAACTGGTCTCACACACACATAAGCTGTGAGACATCATAACTCTCATTGCTACACACTATTGCACACTCATTTACCTACACACTTGTACCCTTTGGCAGTCTCATACTCACATTCACTTGTACACATTTAGTGGGTATAGTTGCTGTCGAGGGTCCTAACGGGCACCTGGGGAGGGGGTAGAAGGCACAATGTCAATGGCACAAATACCAAGGGTCAGGCAAAAAGCAAATAGAAAACTCCTTGATGCAGCAATGGGAAGAGCCTTATATACCCTCCTTCCAGCACCCAGGCTGCATCCTGATCCAATGGCATTGCATGGTCAACCCTCATTGGCTGGCACAATCAGGAACTCCGGAGAACACCTGTTGCTAGGCCCTCAGGCAGACTTTGGATTGGCTCATAATGTTATGTGCATGCCTTGGCAACTAGTTTGAGCGAATTTTCTTTACCCTATGGGCCTGGCCTACTATATATCCACCCTTTTTATTACATGGGCACTCAGTGTTCTTTGCCATGACCTTGTTGACCCTGCTTCTGGAGGGCTCAGCAACTGGATTGTGCCTGACTTAGGTTGGCTTGCCTAACAAGTTCCTACCCCTCATTGACTACCAGCCCTCAAAGAACATCCCAGGTAGAGAGGATTAAGCAGTAGCTTTTTGAATTTCAGAGAACCAGGTATGCATAACTTCCTGTAGAGTGCTATGAGCAGGATGTCTAAGACCCATTAACATCTGAAAAGTCACCTTAGTCACTGCAGGAGATACTTAAAAAGGAGAAGGATTAAAAGCACCATCCTGTCAATCAAAACATATGTGAGCAGTCAGGAGGGATCAAATAGTCTTTTAAAGTTATCTCAGACCTTAGTTAAAAAAAAATAAACTCTGTCCCCAATGACACTCCCAGGATCCTGGTCATATTGAGACTGGATATTTGTTCCCAGAATAAATTTTTCAGACCAAGTGCCTTTTATATATTGGGTCAACATATATTGTTCTTGTGACATATGAGACACTTTATAGGGGATGAGATAAATTGCCTGGAAATGTGGATCACAGGCCAATAGGAACATGTCTCTTATTAATTCTCTTTCTTCAGCCAAAAGATCAATTTGCTATTGCAAGCAATTGAGGGTGGAGTCTGAAATGAAGTCATTGGATGAAAGAAAGTAAAAAGGAGGTAAAGCAAAAGGCTTCTTCCAAGGTCCAGGCACCCTTCAAATTTTAGTGGTCAGCACCAGGTTCATAAAGGGCAGACCTTGGGAAGGATTGGTTGTAAATATCACAGGGAAAGCAAGAGAGTTAATTGCCACTAGCAACAGAATGAGAGGCAAGAGAACCAGAGCCCACAGATTCTCTGCTTTTGAGGAAATAAAAGAGACAATGGTGGGGAGTATGGACATTACCCGCCCAGGGCCAGTTCTTTATTGGTGGAAGTGGACTGGTCCATGGTGGTCCACACATCTCTTGTTGAGACTCATATTGGCATAGTGGCACTCTGAAGAAAAACACAAGTATATTCTCTCCCATGGGTCAGCATAATGTGTGACATCCATCTGCTAGATGGCGTTAGGCAACAAGCCCTGGGGTTGGCCCCTGAATGTTGAAGGGCCTCAAAGGGGCAAGAGGGGCACAAGTGACACATGGCAGAGACAAGTATTTGCACTGGAAGGTTGCCATCTCAGGGAGAATCCTATGCAATGGAGTAGGAATCCATGGCTAGTTGTCATCATTTGGGCCCACATCAACTGAGAAGACTTCTGTGAGCCTACAGATTGACAATGTCACAGGCTCTGAGGGTTGTAAGATGCCTTGCACCATAGGAGAGTAGACATTTCCTGAGTCAGGCAGGTACCAGGGTAGATAGCCCCAAGGATACCACGGTGTAAGCATAGCTGCCCATGGTGGGAGTGGACCAGAATGAGGAACAGCACATGGGGTCCTAAAGATGGTACATTCTTCTTGACCAATTTTGTGGGGCCCAAATTGTCTACCTCCTCCTCATCAGATGCCATGGAGAGATCATACATGGAAGGGATGGAGTTGCTGAACAGGTTACCCATTTTGTAGAGGGGAGAGCAAGCAAGCAACAGCCAGAGAGAAAAGGAGTAAGAAACGAGAAAGGCAGGTAAACAGGACAGACAACACAAAAGAAGGAAAGAAGGGGGGGGCAATGTTTACCTACCCAAGGGACAAAAACCACACAACACTGGAGGGCCTTCTCACCAAAACACACAGCCCTGGGGACACTATCTAGTGTTGTGAGTCTTGAGGATGCTGTCCAGTACTGCTAGTGAGGGGAGAAAGAATACCAGAACTGGCACCAGGAAATCTTATGGTCACAATGACAAATGGACTCTGATTCAGGTGAACTCAAAACCCATGCCAGGGGCCCCATGTTGCGAGCCAAATATTGTTGCTGTCCAGGGTCCTAACAGTTCCCTCGGGGAGGGGTGAGAAGCTGCAGTATCAATGGCTCTGGGAGTCAGGTGAAAAGTAAATGCCAGACTCCTTCATTCAGCATGGGGAAAGACTTATAAACCCACCTTCCAGCACCCAGGCTGCATCCCAATGTAATGATGTTGCATGGTTGCCCTTCATTGGCTGGCACAATCAGGAACTCTGAGCTGCACCTGTTGCTAGGCCCTCAGGCACACTTTAGGTTGGCCCATAAGGAAGTGCATTATAGCATACTTTGGTAACTGGTTTGACCCAATTTCTTCCACTCGATGGGCCTGCCCTACTACAGATGGGTGCTGGGATTACAGATGCAGGCCATTGTGCCTGGCTTTTTACATTGGTGATGGGAATCGGAACTCAGGCCACATGCTTATTTAGCAAGCACCTTGCCAACTGAGTTATCACACCAGGCCTTATTGACCCATTTTAGAGATGAAGATGTTGAGGCTCCTAGGAGACAAGGGTGTCTTCTCATTCAAGGACTCATGTGGAAGCTAGTCTCCTCTTTAACCTTGGACCCACTACCTACCTCTATGGACCATAGGCTGCCTGTGTCCCAGGTGAGCACAGATCAGAGACAGTGACACCAGAACAAGGCATGCTGTAGCTGGTGAAAATGACCCTGGCCTGGAAAGAGTTTCTAGGCCTTGACATGAGAGGCTTTAGGTTTAGGAAATAAGGGCAGGAGGAGTTTGCCTATGAATTTGATGGGGAAATTAAATGTAAAATTCATGGTTGCCATAGGAGATGACAAACTGTCCTGCTGTTTTCTTCCTGGGGTGGAAAGAGGTGAAGGCAGAAAGCATCCTGAGGTTGGGATGAGTCAGTAATGCCTTCCTATGTGGATAAGACCCCGCCCTTCACTGTGGGCTTGGAGTCCACAGTCATAGTAACAACAGTAGCCAGAGATCACTGGTTTCCTTCCATCATTCTGGTTCCATGGAGGAGCTGCAGATGTCACCTTCTCCAGCTTCCAACAGCCCTGCCAGGCTTTAGATTTACCTAGTCTGCTCATGAGAAAATCATCCCGTAAGCCATTCTTGGAAAATTCTTGCCATTTTTCTCAAACAGGATGGCCTTGGAGCTGGTTAGCATGAGGGACTTGGGCCCCAACAAACCCAGAACCTTTATATTAAACCCTGAATGATTCTAGGGAGAGACCATAAGTACCCAGATAGATGCCCAAGTCGTCGTGGCCTTGAAAATGAGCTGCACAAGCCTGGAGATTGAAAGCAACTGTGTTGTGTCTCATCTTGAGTCAGTGGCTCCCTGACACTTGAGCTCTTGTCTATTTCCTTTTATTTATTTATTCTTATGATCTCTACATTATTTAAAGTACATGGGTGTTTTCCCCACACGTATGTGTCTGTACCACATGCATATGCATGTCTGGTGACTGTGGGAGCCTGAAGAGGGCACTGGATCATCTGGAACTTGAATTACAGATGGCTGTGAACTGCCCCGTGGATGCCAAAAACCGATCTCCACCTTTTAGAAAATCAACCAGTGCTCTTAACCACTGAGCCATCACTCCAGCCTCTATTTTTATCATTTTCAATTATGTCTAGATGCATGTGCATGTGAATATAGGTAGATTTAGAGGCCCAAAAGGTTGAAGCCCCTGAAGCTGGAGTAGCAGATGGCTGTGAGCTGCCAGATGTGAATGCTGGAAACTGAATTCTGGTCTTCAGGAAACAGCCAGTACTCTTAACTACCAGCCCATCTCTCAAGCCCCATTTTCTCTTTTCCCTTCCCTCCCCTCCTTTCCCCTCCCCTCCTCTCCCCTCCTTTCCCCTCCCCACTCGTCTCCCTAACCTTTCTAGACAGGATGTTACATAACCCAAGCTGGTCTCAAACTGACTAAACCGTCAAGAATGTCCTTAAACTTCCAGTTCATCTGCCGCTATCTCCCAGGTACTGCTTAATGGTGCTGGAGACCAAACCCTGGGCTTCCTGCATGCCAGATAAATACTCTGTCCACTGACCTATGTCCAGCCCCAGTGTCCCAGGTCAGTAACTGCTGATGGTTCTGAAAGTGTCCCTTGTGCCTCAGTGATTTTTGCTGTGAGATATTTTTCTATATGCCGTGAATATGTGCTACTCTCATTGGTTGATAAAAAGTTGTTTTGGCCAATAGACAGGCAGAATACGGCTGAGTGAGAAAGCCAAATAGAGATACAAGGAGAAGAACAGAGTCGAGGCAGATGCTAGAAGCCACCCAAGAAGTAAGATGTGAAAGAACTGGTAACTCATAGGCCACATGATTATACACAGATTAATAGGTTAGTTTAAGTGTAAGAGTAATATGCCTGAGCTACTGGCCAAACATTTATAATTAATACAAGCCTCTAAATGGTTATTTGGGAAAGTGGGTGGGAGAGATTTGTCCATTTACAGTTTCTCTGTACCTGAAATAGGTGTGATGTTCCCCCTTTCATTGAGCTGTTTTTTAGGAAACAGGCTGGTGTGGCTGAGATGGCACACAGGGTGCCAAGCTAGCAACAGATAAGTGGCCTCAGGCAGGTGATGGGTCAGAAGAGTCGTGCCCTGGGCAAGTGTCCTGGGCAGGGGCTTCATATGAATTTTCTCCCATGAATCTTTGCACTTGCCCAGAAGGCAGGATGATTTATATTTTAAAAGGACAAACTCAGACACAGATGATGGGAAGATTGTTTGCCCAGAGTTGCACAGCAAAAAACTGGCAGATGTAGGAGGCAAGTCCAAAGCTACTGACCTGTTCCCAGCAGGGTTGCCTCCTCCTGGCGTCTTGGTCTTGTAACCTCTAGCAAGGACAGAATGGTCTAAGGAGATACTGTGCTCCCACTCTGGCTATCAAACTATTGAAACAGTGGATGCTGGGATTCTTTGGAATCTCAGGCTGGGAAAAGAGAGAGCCTAAAACTTGGACCAGTTAGAGAGGAAAATTTTCTTCCTGGAAAGAGTTTGCAATTGTCAGACAGCCTTACAGGAGAGACAACAATGTATCAATGGCGGGCAGGACCACAGCTTTGCCTGGACTCCTTAGATATGCATAGCCATGGCCTCTGTTGAGACGTTGACCTCACATCTGAAACCCAAAGATGAACTTGGGAATATTATTGAATGTCCTTGTCTCTCTTCCTGATGAGGCCATCTTGAATAAGTCTCTGTTTTCTGTTTTTATTATTAATTTGGCTGCTTTATTTGGCTTATCGGGAGCAGGTGGCCGAATCTGGCTTCTAAGGCACAGGCAGTCTGTCACACCCATTCCAGTCACTGTCCTTTCTCTACAGTATCCCTGAGGCCTCCATGCTGGTCGGCTGCAGGGAGCTTGTGCCTGGCTGTCCTCCCAGACCCCCCCTCCCCGCCACAAGCTAGCTATAGAATGTCCTGGGGCGCCTCAAAACCTCTCCAATCAAATCTAACTAGCTGGCCCATTCTCCTCAGTGATGTCCTGTGATGCCCTGGCCTCATTTGTCACTGTCTCCAAATACCCGTTCTGCTTCAGCCAAGCTCATCTGTTTACCGTCCCATTGTCTCTGCTAGCACATGAGCCATTTCTTCACTCATGAGCTCCTCCCCAGACCTCTGCTGTACAGAACTCATTTGCAAAGTCCAAGCTTGAAACTCGGGTGTGTCCTTAGGACCTCACACCAGGGCAGTAGCTCTCCACTTAGACCTGGCCCCCAGACACTCTGAGTATGTTTTTGGGGGTTGGGACATGGTTGGAAAGATGCATGCTCATAGAAGATGTTGGAGCAATTCTGGAAAGTTCCAGCCCTGTGCTAAAGGCAGGCACATAAGGAGCTCTTGAGCAATCTGTGTTGGATCATGTCCTGAGAAGGGTGCTATGGTTTCAAATATGAATTTTTGGATTATTTCTCTGCAAAAAAAAAAAAAAAATCAAATAACAGTAGAAGCACTGCATTGCAACCCCTGGGCCTCTATTGCTTCATCTCTGAAATGGGCCCAGTGAGACTTGCTTCTAACTGTTGCCACTACAGTGAGTTAAGGATACTGTGACTTTTGGGCTCCTGCATCCTATGGAGGGGTTGGGGAGGAATCAACAGCCAGATAGGCAAAGACTTTCTGCACTATACATGATGTTCCTATAGCACAGCTTGGCCCACCAGAGCTGCTCCAGTCCGTTATAAACCAATACTTTGCAGTGAGAAGGTACAGGAGACTGAAGGTAGAGAGGATGGCTCCAGCCAAGACTGGGGGCAGAGAGAAGAGAAATAGGGGCGTCAGGGGTACCAGCCTAGCAGCAGGGCCTGTGCCAAACTCTAGAACCCTACATTCAGTCAGAAGGCAGTAGGCTAGAGAGGAGCCTGATCCCTTGGGGATCTGGAACTAGAGATGGAGGGAGTCACAGAGAGCTGTCGGCATAGTTGAACACCTACTATGTGCCAGGCACTGAGCTTAGGACTTCACATCCTTTGTTGGTTAGTCCTATGACAGGCTTATAACAGACACAGAACAAGGAGGGTCTATAGTTGTGGTTCAGTTGGATTTTCCTAGATAACCAGAAAAATTTTATTTCCCAGGCTCCTTTGCAGCTGGACAAGAGACATTTGGCTGAGTAACAAGCACACAGGAATGATCAAGTGGCTGAAGGGAGGAGCTTGTTTATCTTCCTGTGTCTTCTGCTCTACTAACAGGTTCCCCCCCCTCCCCCCGCATCCCCAGTCCAGAAACCACCTTGAAAATAGCTTGCTGTTGCCTTAGTCACTGAGACATCCAGCTTGAGTTTGCAGAAGCTTCTGGATTCATATGGAATGCTATGGGGTGGGGTGGGGTGCTATGGGAGCTGAGTTTTAAGGGATGCATGAGGCTCTTCCAAACTGAGACTGTACAAAGGCTCTGAGGCATGGGTGGGGTTAATGGGCCTTATAGAAGTGATCAGAATTAATTCCTAATGGGGCGGGGGGATGATGTGGAACCAAGAAAACAGTGGCACTTGAAGCAAGAAAGATGGAGATGAGAACCGAGGGTGGAGCTGGAGGAGACAGCCCAGTCTGTGAAATGCTCCTCATGTTCTGAGTCTGGTCCCCAGAACCCATGTAGAAAGCAAAGCCCACAGGTAAACATCTGCAAGCACTGTGCCAGGGAGGAAAAGACAGGAGGTGCCTGGCTGGCCAGGGTAGTTAATCAGTGAGCTCCAGGTTCAGTGAGAGATGAGGTCTCCAAAACTATGATGGAGAGCAGCTGAGAAAGGCACCAGATGCCAACTTCTGGCCTCCACATACATGTGCATACATGTCAGAATGCACACACACACACACACACACACACACACACACACACACACACACGAGAGAGAGAGAGAGAGAGAGAGAGAGAGAGAGAGAGAGAGAGAGAGAGAGCGAGAGAGAGAGAGCCAAGGAAGAAATTCTTTTGTTTGGAACATCCCAGAAAATACCGTGTTTGGTCCTCTCCTCAGCAGCCACCAAGAGTTGGAAGTAGACCAGAGAACTAACAGCTCCATGTGGAAAGGGGATAGTTTAAACCCTTGTTCAAAACCCCCAGACACTGCCCCAGGGGGAGATTACTTTTGGTTAACTGGATCCCAAGTCCTAATGGGTTCAAGTTCTGTAGCTAAAAGATGGCATCCCAGCTTGTGCTTACCACTATCTGCCCAGTGGTTCCCTCTCATGTCCTCCTAAGTGGAAGCAGATGCATGCTGCTTATTGACACTGTCTTCCAAGACCATGATTTCTAACCGTGACATCACCTTAGAAGAACTCGGGGGTGACCTGCCTGCCACAGAGTCTAGGCAGCTGGCTAACCTCAGAGTCAGAGCTTCTCCAAGCCTGAGGAACCTCACACAGACCAACCCTGGTACTGCTGGTGAGAGAGAAGAGCCCACACAAAGGGTGGCTTGTGCCAAGTCAGTGTGTCTGCCAGGACATTGCTCCAGGACTCTGCAGGCCTCGCTTGTAGGAAGCCCCCATGTCACCATGTGCTCTAGGATGGACCTACCCCTTGGTTTCTGCCCCATCCTCTAGATAGGCACTCTCTAGCCTTAAAAGGGAGCAAAGGGATGTTGTCTGATTCTTTCCCAGGAGGTGGAGGAGCTGGGCTTCATGCAAAATGCTGTCTTCCTGTGGGAGTCAATTTCAGGTGCCTTTCCCAGGAAGTACCTTCCCCAGACAGAGGCAGGCAGAGGAAGTGACAAAGAGCCAGGCAGGCCATGCCCACAGGCAGGACCTAGAACATTTGCTGATAAACAAATGAAGGATTGGGGCCAGGCCAAGAAGCTCTTTGACAATAGCCCTGGCCATGGACATGAAGAGCCCAGGAGACAGATCTATAATCCCTTTAGTTTCTGAAAGTCTATGAGCCCGTGTCCCCAGAGCCAGAACTCAGAAGGAGGGTGGGAAGGTTTCAGACAAAGGGAACACCTGGCCCTGACTCTGGGAGATTCTGTTTTGTTCAGAGATCATGGAGGGAGGACATCCTGGGAGGGGTCCAGCTTGCCCAAAGTCTCCAAGATAGAAGCCAGGGTAGCAACCGCCACAGCAGGGCAAAGGTGAGTGTCTGTGGCAAGGATGGAGGACATGAAAGGCTAAGCTTGCTGGGGTCTCTGAGTTCAGCAATGAGTTCTTTTAGAAAGCCATTCAGGGGACACAAGGGGCAGGAAGGTGTACAGAGTTGGATGTCAGAGGAGGCTGAGAGCATGCGGAGAGGCGGGGGAGACCCAGGGATGCACTTGCATGTGGAGGTGAGGACCTGGCTTTGATCGCCAGCATCCATTTAAAGCTGCGTGAGGTGGTGTTTGCCTGTATCCCTGGCAGTGGGAAAGCTGAGGCAGGAGGATCCCCAGCTTGCCAGCCTAGCCTACTCAGTAAGTCCCAGGTTCCAGTGAGACACTGACTCAGAAAACATGGGGAAGAGCTCCCAAGGAAGTACACCAGAGGTTGACTGATGGCTTGTGAAGGCTCACACGCGCACGCGCACGCGCACGCACGCACTAAAGGACAGCAAAGCCAAGTGCTCCTAGGAAGGTTGAGGAGATCTGAAAACTGGGAGTCTCCAAACTCAAGCTCTCCTGTCCTTTGCTTCAAAAGCAAAAGTGTGTCAGGAGACGTTTGTCCTGTATGTCTTCCAGTCTGTGAGGTGAGGGAGTCAGATGTCCCTTCTTGCCTACACACCCTGCAGCAGGGTCCTGCCTGGCACAGTGGTGGGAAGTCCCAAGGATGTGCCCAGGCTTTCTGCTGCTGGGACCCCTGTTTCTGCTCCCCTGTGACTGGTCCCCTAAGGGGCTACACTGTTCTCCCAATTCTAGAATCTGCTCCATTTGAGTATTGGAAAAAACTTATCAATGCAAACAAGAAAAATCATAGCCAGACTTTGTGCTTCCTGCCTCTCTCAATCCTGAACAGCAATTCTCAGGGCCGTATGCTAGGATTACTCTTAGACAGAGAAACTGAGGCTCCAAAGAGCTAAATGATATGGAGCAAAAAGAAGAAAACTTGGATGTGTTTGAGGTCTGTGGCCCCTCTACAACACATGGACTGAACTCCAGCTGACCCGTAACCCCGAAGCCTGGGCATCGGGCCCTTGCCTTTCTGTGGCTGAGCTAAGAAGGCTGGAGAGGATGGTGGCAAGCCACAGCAGCCTGTAGAACCAGTTTTTCTTGCTGTGTCTTGGCTGGAGGCTGTCACTGGGCCAAACTGCTTTTCTGGAACCTTCCAGTCACACAATCTCCTTTTGTCTCTGTAGGATAGAGGAGGGCAGAGGGAGGCTGGGTGTGGATGCTTCTGTCATCTATACAGATAGAGCAGTCATGCTGGGGAGTTAGGGAGCAGCAGGTGGGAGTTCCCCAAACTAGAATCGACATTGACCCTGCTACTCACCTTTGAGACTGCTGGGTCCAACTCCTGCCGAGTTGGCTACAGTCTCTATCTGTAAGCCAATGGATCAGGGATGGGTTCCCATGGGTTCAGTCGTGAATATGGACTAGGTCAACGCAATGACGGGTGGGATGCGTATGGGCTCTGCTCATAAAAGAAACGGGGAAGAGGAACTCTGCATGTGTGTGCACGCGCCCATGAGCTGAAGGGACAGCTGGGTGTTTTCAGGTCTGATGAATTGTCACCTAAAATAAAGATGTGTCTTGCGTGTATCTCAGTGGTTAGAGCACCTGCCTAACATACATAGGTTCCTGGTTCAAAGTCCAGCTCTGATGAAAGAAAAGAGAGAAAAGTATGTATGTGGGGGCGGGGGAGTGGTGACAGAAAGACCTCCAGATGGACACTCTGGGAGTCAGGACCTCATCATGACTACAGTGAAGACCCGCTGTGTGTCCCTGGGGATTCTGCAGGCATGTGCTGTTCTAAGCCACTGTGTCAGAGATATTCAGGAATGACATTAGTGCTAGCAAGATAGCTCAGATGGTAAAGTGTCTGCCATTCAAGCACGAGGACCCGAGTTTGGATTCTGAGTGCCCACACAAACAGCAGAGCAGGGCAGCACACATTTGTAACCTCAGTGTTGAGAAAAAGACAAGGTGACTGTTGGAACTCAAGGACCAGTCGGCTTTACCAATCAGAGAGCATCAGGTTCATTGAGATTTTTATCCTTAAAAATAAGGCAGAGGGCAATGGAGAAAGACCTCTGGCTTCTAAATATGCACACACAGGCATACACACCTGCTACTCCAAACACATACTACACACACGTATACATACAAGATATTCCTCTGTCCAGAGCCCTGCCATTTTTTTTCCCTAGAGAAGCAAGGATATCTTGCCAACTTCCACTCCCAGGCCCTGTTTCCATCTTGGCTTCCTCCACACCTGGGTTCCACATTTCAGTCAGGCTGAACTCCTAAGTTCTTCAGATCCTGAAGCCCTGACCTGCAGGGCTGGTCCTCTGCTTGGCCTGAAGGTGAGGACCCACGCTTGTGCACTTCTGTGGGGCTGTAGTAATGAGTATGATGGGATTTCCACCCTCACAAGGTCAGGGCTTAGTTAGGCCTTGAGGAGGAAAAGAAGCAAGATATAGGGTCCTTCTCAAGGCACAGTGACAGGAATATACAGTGGAGTTCAAGGACAAGACCAGACTGGCCCTGAGGGGAAGGACAGAAGAAGACTTGTCTACACAAGGCCTTCAAGAGCACGAAGTCCCCAGAGCAGCATGTGGACAAGATGGAAGTGTTCAGTGAAGAGGAACTAGAAAGAGCAGATGCAGGGGATGGATAAACTCAGCTGGAGGCTGCTGTTACCTGCTTGTGAAGCAGACGCATGCAGTAGCTGGGGACAAGAGGTGGTTGGTTTCAGTTCAATTAGTGTTTGGTGACTTCCCTGCATATATTTGCAGAGAGAGTTCTGGAGACATAGAGTAGATTCCACTTTTGCTCTCTGAAACCATGTGTATAGCACAGATATAGCATTCCTCCATCCATCAACCTATCCATCATCCATTTGCCTATTCATCCATCTGACCGTCTATCTGTCCATCCATCCTTCCACATACCCATCCATCTGTCTGTCCACTCACCCACCCATCTATCCACCATTTATTCATTCAATCATCTATTCAGTTATCTATCCATCTGTCATCCACCCACCCATTTATTCATCCATCATCCACCCATCCATCATCTATCTATCAGAAAATACCCTTTTGCTTCAAGCCAAGGGAAGAGAAGAGGGGCCAGATCTGGACAGAAGGATGAGCCAACTCTGACTTCTAAGAGGTCCCTGGGGGCTGTGGTTCTGGGACAGCCCTGTAGAGTGGTTCCCAGTTAGAGCAAGAGAAAGAGCCCTACCAAAACTAAGCAGGAGCCTGGGGACTGGCTCATTTGTGAGCTGGCAACACCTACATAGCTGGAGGAGAATCTAGCCTCAACCTTGCAAGGGGAGACCTAGCCTGTAGGACACACCACAGCATCAAACTCTGGCAGAGATTGACTGCCACCTCCATTTTTATGTGACATATCTATTCTTTATTATTGTTTTGTTTTGCTGGGGATAAAATTCAGCACTTCATCCATGCTAGGCAAATGCTCCCCCACTGGCTCCTCTTAGATAGATGTGCAAAGGCCCTGTGGTAGGAGTATATTAAACAAGGTCTGACTGTGCAGCTAAGGTTACCTGCCAGAGAAGAACTCTTTCTTTTTCCTACCTCCACCCTCCAGAGTTGAGGTGACTCACCTGCACCACCACACCTGGGGAAGGGGGTGTGAGTGATATGGCAAGAAACATTAAGTGGCTGGACAGCAGAGCAAGAGAACAAATGTGGTATGGATAAAAGTGGAAGGTGGTCAAGCCATGAGCAGGTCATGGGCAGGCAGGCCTGCAGTGGGATGGATGATGATGTCACAGGGAGACCTTGCTGGCTCCTCTGGCTTTCAGGGGGCCGAGGGAGAGGCTGTGGCAGGATTAACCTTTAAAAAGAGCTGATTGGTAGAATAACATAATTCTCTAAGGCTGAACATCTGTGCTAGGTGTCCCAAACCCTTAATGTCCCAGAATTCCTTGTACTTGGAATTTTCATGCTGTGCAGAAGAAGACATAGGACAGGGCTCTGTGTGGCCAGCCAGGGTGGGATCTGCCTCAGGCAGCCTGGTGCTTGGGCCCCCGCTCTTGACTGTGCAGCTGAGCAGTTCCCCAGCAGGCACTTCTAACCTTCTGACATCACAACATGACATTATTATTAACAGAGTTTAGGCTTGAGAACTGCATGATTAAATTAGAAAATAAAACTGCGAAAAGAATCCTTGCGATGCCTTAAGTAAGCTTACAATCCTGTGTTGGGCTGTGTTCTCAGCTGTCTTTGCCAGCATGGGACCCATGGATGGAGGGTCAGGGATGCCTTCAGGGAAGCAAGACTTGCAGGCAAAGCTGGGTCCCAGCTGCTTTTGGAGGATCTCCCAGGGCGAGGCTCCCTGTGGAGATATGAGCCTCAGGAATAAGCTACAGGCATTCCCAAGGCATCTCTGAAGGGTTTCAGAACACTGCAGGCTCCCCGGTGGGAGCAATGACAGACTGGGAGGCACCAATTTATCCTAGGGCTGAGGATGAAGCTCCTTCACGACACAAAGCAGCCCCAGGAGCCTGGGTGCCACTAAAGGAAAAGCGTGCGGTGCTTTGAAGATGATAGGATTGTAGCTGTTTGGGCTTGACATGCTGAATCCCTCCCTGCTGGGTGTCTTGTGTATGATAACACAGTAGTAGCAAGCTTAGGCCATGGGGCAAGGCAAGGGTACCCATGTGTATCTGTCCAGGCAGAGCCCATGAATACGGTGTGACCAGAGCCTGAGTTCCCAGCACACTAGTGAGTCAATCATGGAAACACAGGATCACAGGACCTGGCTTCCCTCCAGTGCTCTCTAAACTTGCTCCTGATTCCAACCTTGCTGCTTTCTGTTGGGGAAGCTCTTCCTCCAGAACCTTGCATGGCTCTTCCTTCGCTTCACTTGGACATTCATTCAATAGCTCCTTCTTAGAGAAGGCTTCCTTCACCACCCATGGCAGAAACATGATACTTTCTCCCTCTTTTTTTTTAATACATACTGTGTGTGTCTCTTTGTGCATGCGCTCCCCTCCCCCAAAAGCTAGAGGGGTTAGACCCTGTGGGGCTGGAGTTACAGGCAATTTTTGACCTACCCAGCATGAGTTCTGGGAACTGAACTCAACCAGGTCCTCTACAGGAGTTCCACTGAGCCACCTCCCTAGCCCCACCTCCACCCCTCTTACTGGAAGCAATAGAACCCCCGAGTGTCAGCTGTATGAACAGCTAAGCAGCAGCATGAATTCTGCTTCTCACCCTGTCCTGAATCAAGGCCTGGCTATTCCAGTAATCACTGGCCAATGATGTGTGGAGGAGAGGTGTGTGAGTGACTGCAGGCTTTTCCTGAAGGGAAGGTCTGGGACTGCTTTCAAGTGATCCTTCAGCAGTCTACACTGAGGAGAAGGTGAAGAGACAGAGAAGGTGCTCCCAGGAGGCACAGCCCTGGAGCAGAGCTCTGGTGATGTGTGAGACACAAAAAGAACTTGGGAGGGCTGGAGAGATGGCTCAGTGGTTAAAGAGTCAGCTGTTTTTCCAGAGAACCTGGGTTGGGCTTCCAGTACCTATGTTGAATGGCTCACTGTAGTTTCCATAACTGCCTAGGGGATCCCCAGCTCTAGCGGATCTGATGCCCTCTTCTGGCTGATAGAGGCATTGCACACATAACACACACACACACATAACACATACACACACACACACACACACACACACACACACACACACACACACACACGGGGTAGGGGGAAATAGGCAAATAAACTTCAGTGTGGTTTTAAGCCCCTGTTAGTTTGGACTTATGGTTACACCCAGAGGGGCTTCTGCATTCTAGAACCTTCTAAGAACCTGATCCAGAAGGCCACATACCTCTATCCTTGCAAATTGTCATATTTTTCTGATGTCCCATGATGCATTTATCCTGTTCTATTTTGATAGTGTGTGTTCTCTGCCTCCAGCTTCATGGGCTAGCCAGGAAAGGACAGAGACTCTGCTCCCATCTCTCAGCTCAGTGCAGTTCCTCTAAACATTTCTGTGAACAAAAGCTGAGCAGACCCTTCTCTTGTGTATGTGAAATGGTCAGATTTCATTCATGCTCCTTCCAGAACATCCTTACCTTGCTCAGCGGAAGGAAGACAAGAACCAGAAACAAAGGAGACTTTCTGGGAACCCCACATCCCCAAAGTGGCCAGGCCAAGATTTAAACACAAATCTGGCTTTCCAACAAATAATGTCCTCTTTGCTCCCCAAAGCAATTATGAGATTGTAGCTTTGGTAGAAAAAAAAAAAAAAACCAAACTCCCATGACTCAACAGCAAGACAAATAAGCCAATTAAAAACAAAACAGGCAAAAGCCTTTAATAAATATTTCACCAAACAAGATAAACAAATGGCCAATGAGTACAGCAAAAGACACTCAGCACCATTTGTCATCAGAGAAAGCAAAATTAAAATCACAATGAGAGAGACCTCCCACGGGTTAGGATGACTTTAAAACATAGACAACCAGTGTGACGAGATAGCTCATCGGATGAAGCCTGAGGCCTCAATTCCATCCCTGGGACTCACGTGGTGGAAAGAGAGCTGGGACTCCTGAATGTCACTGTCTTTTATCCACACAAGATGGCACCTGACCTGCCCTCAAGCTCCGCCTCTGATTTTAAAATGTAATTTAAAATTCTAAAAATAAACAAAGGCAACTACTGGGTGCAATGGTTGGTGGCACACACCAGGAGGTGGGGGCAGGAGGAGCAGGAGGAGTTCAAGGTCATCCTCTGCTACATAACAAGTTCAAGGCTAGCTAGCCTGAGCTACAAGGTACTCTGTCTGAAAACCAAACCAAACCAAACCCACCAGATCATACACAGCACTGGAGCAGTATAGGAATTGGGATCCTCATACAAGGCCAAAGGGGATGCTGCCTCTCTGCTGTGGCTTAGCAGATTTTTTCCTCCCTCCCTCTTTCCCTTCCTCCATCCTTTCCTTCCTCCCTGTTTTCAGCCAGGGCCTCATGTAGCCCAGGCTGACTGTGAACATTCTATGTATCTAAGGATGACCTTGAACACAGTCTCCAGGCTTTGGAGACAGCTCAGTAGAAAAAGTATTTACCTAAGGAGCGTGAGGACCTGAGCTTGATCCCCAGAACCATGTAGAGAAGCTGGGTAGGATGCACATGCCTGTGATCTCAGTCCTGGGGTGAAGGCCCTGGGGGCTTGCTGACCAGGCAGCCCAGCCTTCTTGGTGGCTGTGTCTGTGAAGGAATGTGCATGATAGACGGAACCTCAATTTAGAATGTGGGGGTCAATGGGTAACTGTAAATTTTACCCCAAACCAGAGGTTTGTGTACTTAAGGTGGGCCAATTAGTTAAAATATGTGTGTTTAGTCCATCAGATGCCATCAAAGGGAAACTGAGGAATCCTTGAGGTCTAAGTATAGCTGTATGGCAGGGTGCCTACAGGTTTCATGCAAGACCCTGGGTTCAATTCAGAGAATCCTTGTCCCCTCCAGGAGAACAATTAATCTTTGACCTTATTGATAAGATGGAAATTTGGCACTTACTTTTTAAAGATGTTGTTTCATGAAGCTGAGGCCTATCGCAAGCTCCCAATGTACCTAAGGATGATCTGAAACTTCTGATCCTTCTGCCTCTGCCTCTGGGGTTACAGGCATGTTCCAGTCTCCCTGGTATCTGCAGTGCTGGGCTGGAGATTAGTGCAGACATATCCCTAGTCAAGGCAGGCACAGGAATGTGAAGATAATCAGGAAGGCCCAGCCCTCAGGAACTCAGCATGTGAAGGGGAGCAAGATAGCTCCTGAGAACACAGCACAGAGCTCCAGTCAGGCCTACGAGATCTGGAAGTTTCTAGAGTCTTGCTTGTGCAGGGAGTTAAGGCCACCAGAGGTGGTGGTGGCCGCATTACTACTTTTCTAGTGGTGAAAGCAGGAGGGTCACCCTACTCAATGGCCCTGCTGGCCACAACCTGGACTTCAAAGACAGTCAGTGGGAGAATCACCTTCTCCATTGCTGCTTGTCCCCGTGTAAACAGAGGTGTCTTGGTCCCACTCTGTGACTTGCCAACCAGCTCTGTCACAGTACAGGATCCCAGGATGCTTGCTCAGGAGGGACCATAGAGAAGGCAGGAAGGAAAGACTGACAAAGGGGCTGGGTGTGTGCTGAGCAGCATCCTGTTGTCCACCCTGGGATAGAGATCTTGCTTGGCAATGTGGTCAGTGTCATGATCTAAAAATTTGACAGACGTCACAGCTGGGAAGGAGCACGGTATCCTGAAGTTCAGCTCTGTCTTCTCTGAGGAACTTGACCGCTACTATTTCACACTCCTACCCCCACGCGTGCTTCTTTTCTATCCCTCACCTCTCTCTTGTACCCCTCTGATTTTCTGAGTCAGGATCTTGATACGTAGCCCATGTTATCCTCAAACATATGATTCCCTGTCCTGGACATATCCTCCCTCCTCCTCCACCAACAAGTGTTGGGTTTATAGATGTATGCCATGATGCCTGGCTTAATTTCTTCTGTTTTCAAATATAAGATCAAATAAAAAAGAATAGTTGTAGCAGGAGATAAATAGAAAGTTGTAGTTGTACAAATTCGGGTTGTATAAAATGAAACTCAGATCCAAATATCGGGGGAAGGCTGAAATATCAGAGAGAGGAAGCACCACAGTCAGTTCTCACCCAGCTGTCTTGCAACTTCCTCAGCCTCGCTCCTGGTCGCTTCAGTCTTCTGTTCCTTCTGGGTTTCTACAGCCCTCATATACCCTATCCCATCCAGGTTAGGATTAA
The DNA here is from genome assembly GCA_004025045.1 of Sigmodon hispidus. Lineage (NCBI taxonomy): Eukaryota > Metazoa > Chordata > Mammalia > Rodentia > Cricetidae > Sigmodon > Sigmodon hispidus. The sequence continues at coordinate 44,988 of PVIH01006853.1, forward strand.
AGGCGTGTAACCTTGAACTCACAGAAATAGAAGAAGTTCTGTCTCTGGATTTATGGGATTAAGGGTGTAGGTCACCACTTCTGGCTTTCCCTGTGCTGGGATTAAATGTGTGTGATTGACTCAGCTGTTTATCCTTGTATTCAAGGATCAAGAATTTCCTGAGCTGTGTGCTTAGGATTTGACTGGGTGCTGCCTCTGATATTCCAGGATTTATTAAATACCTAACAAATACCCACAGGAAGTTAAGCATAGGTGCAAGTAAGTTGCCTCCCTGAAGATCTGTAGAGCACCTGGGGGTGTGATGGTCAATATAACCTATCACTTGGATAGAATCGAGATTTACCTGGAAGACCCACTTCTTGCTATGACTATAGGGGATTATCCTGACCAGGTTAATCGAGGTGGGAGAACATGTCCACTGTGGGCAGCGCCATTCCCTGGCTGGGATCCTGGACTGTATAAAGTGGGAAAGGGGAGCTGTGCAGCCGTGTGGCTTCTTGAGCCACAGGACTCTGTAGAGCTGATAGATTTTGAGGAGGTTGTATTGTGTTCTAATTTTTTGCACCTTGAAATGGTGTCACCAGCATTTCATGTTGCTACTTCAAGTTCCTCGCAGGCACCTAGGAGCACACCCTTCATCCAGAATGTTTGATTTAACCTCTCCACTTTACTTGAAGAATCCTTCATTCCTTGGGTTTCCTTTTCCACAGCACAGCACTTCAGCCTCCCTGGCAGGTGAGAAGGCAGGAGTAGCCACTCCCCTGGGTGTGTCATGACAACCCTGGCACACCTGGCCCCCGGATCTGATGTCCATCAGCTGGAGGAGGAGGGGACATGCAGGGGCAGCAAGTACCTGCCCAGAGCTCTCCTGTACATTCAGTTGAGTCTTTCATGGCCATTTGTGGACACTGTTATTGGGTGTTCTGTGGGGGACTCAAAAGCTGTGGGCTGGAGATAGTCTGAGTTCCCTTGGAGACCAGCCCGTTTCCACCCATCTCTCTTTTTCTGCCCCTGGATGTTTCCAGGGCATGGACAGAAGACTCCTGTTTGGTCAGTGACATGCTGATATATACTTCAGAGAGTTGTACAAATCCTCTGACACTTGGAAGGGCTTGTGGTTGCAAGCCTGGGCTGCTGGGTGCAGTCATTTTCAAACCTTGCACCTCAACAGATGCCAGTCCCCAAGGGACACAGCTGAAGCCCTGCTCATTTGCATTTCAGGAGATGCTGCTATTGTAAAGATTAACCTTGACCCCCTCCCACCCAGTCACCATAATTGTAGAATTTTCTTAACAAAGTGGATGATTTGAATTTTAGTTGATTTGCCTTTTGTTAATAGTTGGTAGCTTAGGGGGACCCTCCTGATGTGTCATGGTTCCCAAATGGAAAACTACTGGTCCAGATCACAAGAAAGAACCCTTGGAAAGCCCCTTCATGAAAGCTCATGCAATCAAGATGAAATCCTTGATTTTTGAATGGGTCAAATAAATATCAAGTAACCCACCCAAACAATGATGGACAGTAGACTGCATTTGTAGGTCCAACACCCTGACACAGCAGAGCAGTGTTCACTACATTCAACCCTTCTCACCTTTCAGAGTGTATAGATGTATTTCCCAGATGGTCTTATAGCCAGAGGTCATGTGATTCATTCCAGCCAATGGAATGCAAGTAGATGATATAATGGAGCCAATCTCAGGCCAAAGTATGTGGCTGATAAGGATGTGACTCAGTTGGTGGAGTGTTTGCCTAGTGAGCAGGGAGCTCAGGGTTCTGTTTCCAGCACAACATAAACTGGGTACTTCGGGTACACACCTGTAATCTTGGCTAGAGGAGGCGGGGCAGAGACAGAAAGATCAGGAGTTCAAGGTCAACTTCAGCTGTAAAATGAGTCAGAGGCCAGCCTGGGATACATGGGAATTCTGCACACTCTGCATTTTCTTCCACGGAATCCCTTGGTAACAGAGTCACAAGATGAGGTCCTTTTTTTTTACCCTGCACCCCCGAGGAAATGGGACAGAGATGTCTGCTAACCTGTACATATGAGTGACATGGGGAGAGGGTTCTTTGCCTTCTGTGCCCCAAGACCTCAGAAGGTTGGTAACTATAGACTCACCTGAGCTGTTGGTGACCAATGCACTGGGCCATGTCCACATGGGTGGTCACACCTTCTACCTTAGTGGCTGACGTAGGTGTCACACTAATATAGAAGGGTAAGTACAATGGAGAAATTGCTACCAACCTGAGAAATCCTCTTTGTTCTAAAACAGTGGTCTTCCAAGAGCCCCAGGGCCACACATTGCCAAGTTCTAGGAGAAACAGGAAGATATTTTTTCACTGGTAATAACTGATTGTTTGAATAGTGAGTCCTAAAGGGGTTTGTCTTAGTTTGGGTTTTTATTGCTGTGAAGAGACACCATGGCTCTTATAAATGAGAATATTGAATTGAGATGGTGGCTTACAGTTTTACAGGTGTAGTCCATTATAAATCATGGTGAGGAGCCTGACGGGTGTGCAGCCAGACATGGTGCTGGAGAAGTAGTCGAGAGTCCTGCATCTTGAAGGCAACAGGAAGTCAACTGACTGTCACACTGAGTGAAGCTTAAGCAAAACAGACTTCAAAGCCCGCCCCCACAGTGACACACTTCCTCCAACAAGGCCACACCTCCTAATAGTGCTACTCTCTATGGGGGCCGTATACATTCAATCTACCCCAGGGCTCTACAAGGATTGTCTCAATTTCCCCTTCAAAGTCAGATGCCTAGTCTTCTTTTGGAGGGGACCTGCGGAGACTTGGATTGTTCCATTCTCTCCTCAGAAAACACACAGCTCCGTGGCTCCCAGGTTGTCAGGGCGAGACAGCTGTTTAGAGATTATTATGCCGGCTGGCTGGATTCTCAATGACAACTTGGCTAGGCTGTGTGTCTGGTAGTTTGGTTGAACACTAACCTGCCTTTGTTGATGTGATTAGAATCTCTAACCAATTGACTCTGAAGATTGTGCTTAATAACAAGTGGGCCTTGTCGATTCAGTTGAAGGCCTAGAGAGCAAGATCTGACGTTTACCCGGGACTGAAGACTGCCATGTACAGATCCTGCCTCAGTTTCCAAACTTCATCCTGGCTGGTCTCTGCATCTGTGTGAACTGATTCCTTAAGAGTTTCCCCTACCCCTGCCGGTCTCTTTCATCTACTAATGGGCCTGACAAACAGACTTTTGTCATGCTGATCTGATCCATGACTGGGACTCAAGACCACATCTGTGCTCCATGATAGGAACATGAATGTCAGTTCCAGTAAAGCAGAGACTTCTCTCAGTTTAACTTGACATGTCTCTAGGACATTGTTTCCCACTTCAGCAGGGCTCTGGGATGGTTCATTGAGTGAATGAATGACCTTTCAGGAACGTCTCCTGTAGGCACAGACATAGGAGAAATAGACCATTGTCTATTCATTCACTGGATAACTCATCAAGTCCTCCTGGAGGACACTGTTCAAGGTGACACATGGGAGGGGCTCCCGGGCCCCCAAGTCTCCATCGCCTCTATCCTGATAAGGGATGTCAGGGCTGGAGAAGCGTCTCTACAACAGAGGGCCCCTCCCTGTTTGTTGGTGATGACTTTGAAGAGATACTTTCTGCTTCTGGCAGCTAAGATAGCCTTTTTCCTCTTTGGGCACTGAGCTCTGGAATTCCAGGAGCTCTTTGGCCAAGTTTTGACTCAGGCTTATCAGGAAAGCTCAATTTGCCTAGGTCTCCCATTGGGCTGGCACACCAGAGCTCCAGTGAAGGTCTGTTGGATGATGGGAATGTTCAAGGCAGGTGGAGGAGGGGCTGGGAGTCCACACCTGGTTCTTCTTCTTGTCAAGGTTAAGGTCATCATGGAGATCATCAGGGTCAAGGGCCTATGGTTATTCTGTACCTCCTTAGGTGACCTGTTTTCAAGTCACAGGACTGTCCACATTCCTAGTTCATTGCTCATCTCTCTGACACCAAGCCCCTGTTGTACTGTGGGCCTGTGGGAATGGCTGATCTCACTGCAGCCAGGCCTGGTCTGGGTTCAAATCCTGGCTCTGGGGACATAAGATTATTCCGAGTGAGCTCTAAGCCTGGGCACCTGTACAAAGAAGGGGGTCAGACCTGCTCAGTGTGTCATCAAAGCACCAATTGTGTTTCCAAAGCTCTGCTGGGGGCCTGCCACACAGTGAGTCCTCAGCTAATGATGGCTTCCAAAGGCTTCCCCTGTGGTGGTGGGTGACTGAGTGGGTCCCCACAGCTTAGCCCATCATATCACCATCATCTGCATTCTCCCTCGGCAGGTTAAGTGTGAACCCACAGTTCTCAGGGCTCTTATGAGTTTAGCTAGGCTGAGTGATGGATGGGTTCCAGATGAGGTGCATGTAGAAAGGCGGCTGTCTGCAGAGAGGCTCCTCTCAGGGGTGGGGGACAGGTGAATGGAAACAGGGTGGGGCAATGGGGGGGGAAGGAATGTGGACACCTCGGAAGACTTGTACTTATTCTTTCTAGTTTCCAAAGAGACTCACTATGTGTGTGTATTATGTGTTTGTGTATGCATGTATACATATCTATTGTGTATGCATGCTTGTGTGTGTTTGTGTGTCTTGTGTGAGTATTTAACTGTGTGTTTATGCATGTGTGTGTGTATGTTGAGTATATGTGCATGCATGTGTGTTTCCATTTGTGTGTGTATGCACACATAAGCCTGTATGCATGTGCATGTATGCATATTTGTGTATGTGTGTGTGTGTGTGTGTGTGTGCGCGCGCGCGCGCGTGTATGTTTACCTGTGTCATGGGGAGGATCTAGTCCTTGCCTCTTCTGAGACAAGGCTGCCTTGCCAGAGAGTTCTCATAGCCAGCAGCAGGGCCAGGGTCTTGCTGGACTGGTGACTCTGGGGCTCTTTAGGTCTGTGTCTGAAGTGCTACCTCCCTGGAGCAGAGTCTGGCCCTGTGCCCAGCTCAGCTCCTTGCAGCCTTCAAACCTAGCTCATCAATGGTGTGGGTGAAGGCTCATCTCAATATCAGAAGTCAAAGAGGACTAAGAAGCTAAATCTGTCATAGGGGAAATAAAAATGAGTTCACAAACACACTTCAAAGCCACCTGGAAATGACTTCCGGACACTCTGCTGTGGATTACTTATGCCTGGGCTCCCCTCTGCCTTCTTGGATCAGACACTCTGACAGACTCAGGGAAGGACCGGACTGAGCAAGACTGTGCACAGCCCAGGTTTGGCCTCTGGGCTAGAGAGGAAGGATGGCCTGTGTTGGCAGAATGGTGCAGAGCTGCGGATGGGGCTGCAGGGTGGAAAGTCGGGATGCTTTGGTTCAGCTCTAGGTGCAGAGGTGGAGGTGGCATGTGGTGATATGTTACATATTTAATAAAACCTGGAATATCAAGAGATCAACCCACAGACAAAAACTAGACAGACATAGCTCCAGGAGTTCTGGATCTCTGAGTACACGGCCAAACAGCTGGGCTCCAATGGCACAGACCTTTAACCCCAGCACAGGGAAAACCGGAGAGGTGACCTAGGCCTTTAATCCCATAACTCCAGAGACAGAGATCTTTCTGTGTTTCTGTGAGTTCAAGGCTGACTACCAAATAGAGTAGCTCACACCTTAAATTCTAACCTGGATGGGATACAGCTGGGTGAGAAGGGTATTTAGGGCAGGCTTAGG
>PVIH01006853.1:50782-106716 GCA_004025045.1 Sigmodon hispidus
GGGGGGGGGGGGGGGGGGGGGATGAACATGCCTTCACCAAGGCCCAAGAGCTCCTGATGGAGTGAAGATGGGTGACCACAGCGTGACTATTCAAATGTCTGTTTACTTTCAATGCTCTGAGGCACCAGGGGCAAGGGGTACCCTCACATACTGGCAGGGGAGAATCACCGGTTATTTCGTTTTTAAACACATGGTGGGTTTCTAACATATAAAGCACAGAGCAAAGCCAGGCGCTTTGGGGAGGGAGAAGGTGGGTAGGATGCTGAGGGCTTCTTGGAGGAGGCAAAGGTAAGCCTGAGCCATGGTTGCAGAAGTATCTTCAGTGAGTGCTTCCTGTGTGCCATGCCACTCCAAGCATGCTCCGTGGACTTTCTCATCCAATTTCCAGAATGGTTCTAATAGGACCTCCACTTCTCAAGGTGAGGAGTGTCGCGCCACCTCATCCCGCAAGGAACACGCAACACCGGATCCTTCTCTTTGCAGTTTATTCGGGCCTTTAATTATCTTCTTGTCTCTCACAAGGGGGGGGGGGAGTCCGCTCGTGGCTAAATACCCTCTGGGCTTCCAATCCCGGTAAGCCACGTAGACATTGCCTATAGGTCCCGAGGCGCCGGAAGCAAGCCACCATCCTCGCCTACAGCCAATAAGGAGTTGTTTACTGCTGAGAGCACTCACCATCGAGAAAGGTGGAAGGCGGGAACCAGCGCCACCTTTAGGGCGCGGTACAACGCAGCTCCCTGCAGAGGAGATTCAAGCAGAGGGCTGTAATGGGTCAGATCACAAACCAAGATGTGAGGAATCCTGAGAAAGAAAACTGAGGAGGAAAGAAGGGTTGGAACAGGGTGCTGAAAAGCCTGGCACCTTGTGTGCAAAGTCAGGAGGGTGGGCAGGGGTAGGGATGGGATAGAAAGTTCCAGGAGGCATGTAGTGAGTGGAGAGGCTGAGCAAGGCTTCTGTCATGAAGAGTTACAGTCTTCTGGCGGCAGGGATGGGGAGCTGAGCTCTGGATGAACCCCATGCCAGAACAGCTTCAGTTCAGAAACACAGAGGTGGCACCATCAGGATTCTGGTTGGACATGGGGGAATAGCAGGAGACTTGGAACTCTGGGGGGTACCGAGGGGATCCAGAGCCAAGTGAGGAGCCAGGGTGTAGAGATGGCCTTAGAGAACTTGAGCAGAGAGCAATGAACCTGCTTGAGTCATCCCAGCATTCCTGCAGGGTAAACAGCCCTTGGCCACTTGGGCTGGCACTGGGCAGGGGTGGTTCATGAGAGGTCCTGGGGTCAGACCCTGATTGGCTCTGTGGATATGAAAGGCAGCTCGGCTTGGGAATCAGCCCCATGGGGCCTCCTTCCCTCCTCCCAAGGATCCCAAGACACACCAAAAAAAAGGGAATATAAGATACTGCTAATTCACGTTCCTTTACTTTTTATTAAATTGTGTGTGTGTGTGGGGGGTGGCTTCCTCCTTCACTCATGTTGGTCCTAGGGATAAAGCTCCAGCCATCAGGCTTGGTGTCCAGTGCCCTTACCCACTGAGCTGTCTCATGGCCTCACATACACACTTCTAAACAGACAATTGGCTTGTTTGGACTATTTAAAAAAGGAAAGAACAAAAATATTTGTGCTCCAAAATAACTGTCAGGGATGATAGATAATTTAGTGGTTAAGAGCACTGGCTGCTCCTGAAGATAACCCAGGTTCAACTCCCAGCACCCACGTGACAGCTCATGATCACCTGTAACTACAGCTCCAGGGTTATTGGACACCTCTGGCCTCGGAGATCACCTACACTCCGAGCACATACCTACATATCTGCAGGCATGGTCTCCATGCTGGCATCTGCAGCTATACAATAGCTTCATGACTTTAACCACGGGACCAAACCTCTCTGTACTCTAGATTCCTGCTGTGCATCATGAGATAGTTACAGGATTGAGACATAGGCTGTTAGTGTAGCTATGGTGGTGGATATGGACAGAGAGTTAGAACCCACTACCTTTGCATGTGGCCATGGAGGACACACAAACATACAGCACACACACACACAGCACACACACACACAGCACATTGTTACATGAATTGGATCCCACTGTGCCTTATTGTCATCCTGTCCTTACACTCAGTAGTATCTTCAGAGAGATGCTGTGTCACTTGCTTGTAGGTAGCCACACAACAACACTTAGTGGTGCTGAGGACAACTTGGCCTTGGCCATCTATGTCATCCATCTTGGCCAGATGGACAGTCGCTGACCCACTTCACACCCAGATAATTAGAAACTATGCTTAGGAAACACAATGCATACTGGTTTCCCACTGTTATGAGAAACTGAGTAAGTTTAGCATTCATTCATTCATTCATTCATTCATTCATTTAGTACTTAAGACTAGCCCAGGCACCAGGGTCACAGCCCTGAAGAAGGCTGACCCAAGCCTAGAGGGCAGAAGACAGCCAATTCCTTCCTATCCTGTATAACAGCATTTTGACATGGATGGTGAAGCTGGTCCTCCTACAGGCTGACTCTGACCATTTGACCCTGACATGTGAACAAGGATGCTCCCTCCTCCTGCCAAAGCTGACCAAAGACTAACCAGCCTGAGTGGATTGATGGCTGATAGTTGCAGGATACTTATCCTGAGTGTCAATCATATGCAATTTTAAAGCCATAACTTACTGAGTAGCTCACAGTCTGTGAGCTGTGGGTGTTGCAGGCTGAGCCTCGAACAGAGACATAAATTAGAAACATTGCTAAAAGGAAACAAGCAAGCAAAGAAAACCAGCTATGGAAATGGAACCCAAGGCCCAGCCATGCTAGGCAAGCCCTCTACCCATCAGCTATGCTCATGCCTTTTGTTTGGTTTTGAGAGAAGGACTCTCTATGTAGCCCAAGCTTTCTTTTATTTTTGTATATCTCTGTGTGAATATGTGTATGTGTCAGGGTGCCCTCTGAGATCAGAGGGCATCAGATCCCTGGAGCTCCAGACAGTTGTGAGTAGTCTGATGTAAGAGCTGGGAACTGACCTAGATACCCTGCATGGAGAGTATGTATTCTTAACCACTGAGCCATCACTCCAGCCCAGGGCCTCAATCCTCCTGCCTCAGTCATCCAAGTACCTGGGATTGCAGATGTGTGCCAATGGGCCAGGCTTCAAAATCTGAACATTTTTAAATCCTGGCATAATATCACACATGGAAAGCTCACGTCCTGTACAAAATTATTTAAGATATTTGCGTAAGGTAGCTGAGCTGCATGGCATATTCATGCAGTCCCAGAACTTGGCTGTGATGGGAGGGGTGATGAGTTCAAGGAGACAGCCTGGGCTACATGAGACTCTCTCTCAAGACTCAAGAAATTTATATATATATATATATGTATATATATATATATGTGTGTGTGTGTGTGTGTATGTATGTTTGTACTATGTGGGTGTTGCCTTCAGGCTATGCCTTTCACATACAAAGTAGCCATGAAACATAAATAAATTTTACTTAGATTTGGGTGGGCCCCATCTTATTATGGAAACATAAATCTTTCAAACTCTATAAAATTCCAAACTGCTCTGAGTCACAAGCATTTCAGATAAGAGCTACTCAGGCTTCACTACATGATTCCAAATACAGACAAGGCCCAAGAGATTAGACACACTGGCCAAGGTTACAGGGCTGCAGGGAGCTAACCCAAGGATACCCTCTCTCTCTCTCTCTCTCTCTCTCTCTCTCTCTCTCTCTCTCTCTCTCTCTCTCTCTCATTTTGTTTTGTTTTTTGAGGCAGTACTTGTCTGTGTAGCCCTGGAACTTAATTTGTAGACCTGGCTGGCCTCGAACTCAGAGTTCTACCTCTCTCTGCCTTCCAAGTGTTGGGATTAAAGATGTGTGTCACCATGCCTGACTAACCTCAAGGCTCTCTAAGCCACTCTGGGAAGCATTCTCTCAGATCTGCACCTGCTGCCCAGGGCTCAGGCCTTTGTCTAGGGTGACCAGGCATCATTTATTTATTTATTATGTATAGCGTTTCCATTTGCATGAATACCTGCGTACCAGAAGAGGGCACTAGACCTCATTATAAATGGTTGTGAGCTACCATGTGGTGGCTAGGAATTAAACTCAGAACCTCTTGAGGAACAGGTGGTACTCTTAACCTCTGAGCCATCTCTCCAGCCTGGGTTGTTTATTCTTGTTCCTATTGTCCCATTAACACAGCAGCACCCAGTGAGTGAGGTCCCTTCTGTAGATGGAGTCCAGCATCTCTGCTTCATGAGGAATGATGTGGGATCTATGAGAGATGACAGGGGAAACACCCAGTGAGTGAGGCCTGGGAACCTTCTTCATGTCCTTTGGAGAGCCTACAATGCTTTACAAGAGCTCTGAAAGCCAGAGCCTTGGCCAGTTGGAGGGATGGTCATTAAGCAAGTGGAGAAAAGCAGCTTAACTTCTTCCCCCCTGGGGTAAGTGTGGGGAAGCCACCAGATATAATTAGTATTGATAATAAAAACCTGGAGCCAGACATGGGGCAAATGCTAAAAGATCAGAGAGACAGGAACAAGCCACAGCCACGTCTCACCTAGCCAACTTCTTCAGTCGAAAGGGAAGATCCTGTCTCCTCCTGCCTATGTTCCTTTCTCTGCCCATCCACAGTACTTCCTCGGTTCAATCTTCCTAGTGCTGGAATTAAAGGTGTGTGTGTGTGTGTGTGTGTGTGTGTGTGTGTGTGTGTGTGTGTTTCCCAAATACTGGGAGCAGAGGCATGGGCTCTCAAGTGTTAGAATTAAAGGTGTGTGCCAACACAGCCTGGCTGTTTTTCTCCTGGATTGGACCATTTTCATATAACCCAGTGTGGCCTTGAACTTACAGAGATTCAGACAAATTTCTGCCTGCTGAATGCTAGGATTAAAGGTGTGTGTGTCACCACTTCCTGACATTTATGGCTAACTATGTGGCTGACTTTGTCTCTCTGATCTTCAGGTAAATTTTATTTCTTTAGAACCTACACAGTACACCACCACACAGAGTCTTGGCTTAGAGTGAGTTTGTGAATTGCAATGGGGTTGAGCTCTTTCACAGGGGGGTTTCAGAATCAGAGCTACCTGATAGGCTGTGTAGGGGTTCTCAAAAGGCAGGGGTGGCTGAGTGAACAACCTCAGGACCCAGGATTTAGTGTGGCACTGAGGCCAATGCACTTTGGCATCCTTACAATGGCCTCAGGATGCTGCTTTCCCAGGAGTGAGGACCATGGCTTGAATGTGGTGCAGCCACAGCTCCAAGAAATGAGAGATCCAAAACCCAGCAGCTTCTCAGATAAGAGGATAAGAACTATGTGTTCATAGAGGCCTCTGAAGAGTCACCAGCTGCTGGTGTTGCTAAATGGAGAGAGAGAGAGATGGGATTTTAGGATTCAGGGCCCTAGGCAAGTAATTGCAGCTACTCAGGAGTTGTAGGCAGGACTATAAATTTAGCCTGGGCAACAGAGTAAGACCTTGTCTAAAACTAAAATAAATAATAATAATAATTAAGAAGAAGAAGAATTAGCCAGACAGTGGTGGCATCAGGCCAGCTGGTCTACAGAGGGAGTTCCAGAACAACCAAGGCTGTGCAGAGAAACTGTGCCTCAAAAAACCAAAATAAATAAGTAAAAGAATTGAGGGTCCAGCAAGTTATTTTAGTGGGTAAAAGCACTTGGCAAGCAACCCTGACAACCTGGGTTCTATCCCAGGAGCCTTTGTGAGGGGGAAGGAGAAAAATGACTTCCCAAGGTCGTCCTCTATATGCATGTCCTGGCATGCAATGGCTTACACATACATAATTATATGTATGTATGTGTGTATATGTATATGCATATATATATATTACAATGTACTGAAGATGTTGCTCATTATGAACTGACTCCTGGTCAAGGACCTGTGAATTGTGCTGCCTCCCAGCATGGTGGCTCAAGGGGGTCAGACCACTCAGCAGGACAACTCCAGGTTCCATTGACCAGGCCGTGATTTTAGCCTTTGTTAATCTAGTTCTGAAAACTGCCTGGTTGCTGATGGTGGTGGCGGCACACACCTTTAACGCCAGCACTTGAAACAGAGGCAGGTTGATCTCTGCTGTACAGCAGGCCAGCCTGTGGTCTGTAGAGTGAGTTCTGGGACACCTGGGTGGAGCTACAAAGAGAATTTCTGTCTCAAAAATCTAATAAATAAATAAATAAAAAGAAAAGAAAGAAATTGCTTGTTTTTCCCCTCCCTCTTTGATACCTTTTTCTTTTTGGCCCCCCTTCCCCAGTTCTGGGGCCACAGGCAAAGCTAAGGAGTGAACCCAGGGCTTTATGCATGCTAGACAAGCAGTCCACTCACTGAGCCACACTGTCAGCCCCCGGAACCTCACTTTAAACAAAAGCATGTGACCAACTAGGGTGGCTTTCTGGGAACACAGAGCACTTAAAACCACGGCAATCTGAGAAAAACTAGGAATAGTTGGATAATTTCTGTCTGTGGCAGACAGACTGGGCAGGTACTGTTGGCATGTCTGTCCGCTCAGTACTTGAAAGCTAACACCATAAGAAGAAGGGTTTTGAAGGTCGCCAGACAGTGGACACAGCTGGCCTGCGCGGAGCCCCTAACTACAAGCCAGACATTGCCCTCCGTTGCTGTTACCTTGGTATGTTTTTCTCATGACTCTCCAGCATCCTGTTGGTCTGCCTGCATTCTGAGACTGGGTTCAGGTGATGGTAATGTGAGCAGCACCCCTCCAATCCAAAACTTCTTTTCCGACCCAGGCCTAATCCTCCAGCTATCAGGATTCAGTGGTTCCTGGTTCCTTCAGGAAAGGGTGGGCTCCAGGAATCTGAAATTTCAGCATGTGCTCACTGCAGCCATTCATGGTTGTTGTCTGTGCACATCTAGGGAAACTGAGTCTCAGAGGGAGACGAGCCTGGCCAACACTACCATAATGGACTGTAGAGTTGGGGGCTGGATGGATGGCTTTGTGGTTAAGAGTACTTGCTGCTCTTTTAGAAGACCTAAGTTTGGTTCCCAGAGTTCATGCCGGGCAGCTTACAACCATCTATAACTCTACCTCCAGGATTCTTTACACTTCAAAAGCTCCAGCTATTGACGTGCAAGCCTGTCCCCACTAAAATTAATTAATTAATTTACTAACTGCAGGGTTGAGCCTAAGTGGTCAGCTGAAGGCCACCAACCCCTGGCTTCTAGGTTCCCACATAACTGAGTGCGGTGCACAGTGCCCAATGTGAGCCTGACAAGGACTCAGGCACCCAGGCTTGGGTGTCAAGGCTGCCGAGATCCCAGCTGCAGTTCCACTCTCTCGGAAGCCAAGGACAGCATGGGAGAGCCCTGGATCAATCACCCAGATTTCATTAGCAGGAGTTGGAGCTGCGTCATTCACCTGCTTGAAGAGTCGCTAATAACTGCCGCTTTTTAATGATGCTAAATTAGCTGCAACAATACTGAAGCTCCGAAGGCTCCTGGAATTGAGTGCATCGATGGGGATGAATTCCAGAGCATCTTTGCCTCAGGGTTGGGGTAGGGGGGGAGGGAAAGAAGAGGAGGGGGACTCGAGGGGAGGGGAGGATGAGAAGAGCTGCTACAGATAAGAGACCAGACAACAGGGTGGAGTCACAGTTCAGATGTCTGACCCACCACTTGACCCGTGAACCTTTCTTCCCAAATAAACACAATAGCCACACTGAGAATCACAGCTGGTAGTTGATTACTCAGGGGATGCCAGGCCCTGGTCTAAGTGTTTTCCAAATATTCACTAATGAACTTGATCTTCATGTCTTTGAGGTACCAGGTCAGTCTGCACTGGTGGCTATTAGAAAACATCCCTGGACTTGTCCCAACTTTGGGTCTATTACACAACATTGTTTCTGCCTTCTTCCCTGAGTGTGGTCCAGCCTCTAACTGGTTCAGTACTCAGAACACAGCAGAAAGGGGTTGGTAGAGTGTACAAAGCCCTGAATTCCATCCCCAGCACTGCCGGATGTGGTGGTGCACACGTGTAATCCCAGCACTGGAAAAGGAAGGGGAGGTCGAGAAGTTCAAAGTCATCTTCTACTACACAGCAAGCTTGAGAGGCCAGCCTATGATGCAAGAGATTCTGGGTGATGGTTGGGGTTAATTGTCAGCTTGGCAGGATCCAGAATCATTTAGGAAAGAAGTCCCCAGGTAGACATGTGCAGAATTGTGTTCATTTGGTCCATTGAGACGGGAAGACCCATTCTAAAAGGGGGCAGCACTCTGGAGTTGGAGCCTGGGCTGCATAATTAGAAGAATGTGACCAGTTGTCTCAGGCTCCTGCTGTCTTGGGGTTCCTGCCATGATGAACTGTGAGTGTGTCTGGGCTGTGAGATGTGGCAACATGGCCCTTCCCATGGAGATTCCATATGCTCAGCTAGATCACATGTGTACAGTGCTCAGCACAGGATCGTGGCAAGTAGTTTTCCAGTCTTTTTTTATCACCACGATCAAGTCAGTCTGCCCCCTCTTAGAAGCCAAAACAAGAGGACAAGAAAATCAGGTATGTCCCAGGCTCACACCCTACAGAGCTGAGAATATGCCACCTTCCAAATACACGAGCCGCAGTACACAGGGCTTCTATAGGGAGGGAGGGGGAGGGAGGGGGGATCCTTGTGAGAAAATGAACCCAGAAGTTTGTGATTTCTGAAATATATATGTGTATATGTACATATATAGTGGGAATATATGTATACATTATAGTATGTGTGTATACGTGTGTACATTCATGTGTAGTATATATGCATTAATACACCTATATGTGAGTGTGTGCTTGTACTTGTGTGCACATGAAGAGACCAGAGGTCAATGGCAGGTGCCTTGTATCTCCAATTTTTTCTTTTCTTTTCTTTTTTTTTAGGTGAGGTCTTTCACTAAACATGGAATTCCCTGTTTTTCTGAGACTGGCTGTCCAGCAAGCCCCAGGGATCCTCCTGTCTGACCTAGGCTGACACACGCAGCTTTTCCATGGATGCTGGGGATCCCAACTCTCCATAAAGCTCCTCACTGAGCCAGATCCTTGGCCCACATAGTCTTCAGAGAAAACTTCCATAGGACGTAGTGACTGGGATAAACCCTGAGGAAGATTATGAGCCTCTAAGCAAAGGCCAAGGGAGGATTGCAGGCGATGTGTGTCATATGTGCAGACACAATGGGCCTGGAGAGGGTGTGAAAAGTGGCCATAGGGACACACTACTTCAAAATATGACTATGGATCAGAACATGCCAGCCTCAAATATGTCCCTCTGGCACAATGGCTATTTTGAGCTGGGGCTTCTGAGAGACAAAACCTGCCTTGTGCGGGTACTGCTTCCAGCCAGCCCCGGCCTTCCTCAGTCTTTCTTTTTCTTCTATTTCCACAGACTTCATTCAGTGTTGAGGCCCGAGGCTTAAACTTCCCTGGAGATTCACTCTAGAAAGTTAGCGATTCTTCCCAGCATGCAACAGGAACAAATGCCAATCAACCGCTGTTTGTTTCTCTCTTGTTAATCTGTCTTTTGTTACAGAAGCCCCAGTTAATGACTATAAAGGAAAAGGAGAAAAGCATTTTTCTTCACAGTAATGGGAATGCAGGGCAAAGGGGGGTCAGATGACTGGGGTGGCCATTGTACTCCTTAGCTATTAACTGGTCTATCCACAGATGCAAGCAGATGACCCAGTATAGAGCAGACCCCACCAGGTTCACATCCTGCTGTCAGTTACCTATGGTGCAAATGAGGAGTGCCTGCTCCATTCCTTCATTCCAGGGAACTGGTCCTTGGGTAGTGCATTTCTGAGCTCCATACTCTGAACATCACAGGAATCTTAGGGCCAAAGGGAAGAGTAAGCAAAGAGCATTGGTTAGACCAGACAGTTCCAGAATGCTGGGAGTCTTCTCCCAGGAGATTATGGATGGAGTCAGGAGAAGTCAAGAGCAGGTGAGCATGAGCAATACACAGAAGAGTCCACCACATCTATTCAGAGGAATAAGGGGCTTGGCCAGGGGAGAAGGGGAATGAAGGGATTTCTCCCAAAGTATTCCAAGGTTCTTGTATGTTTTTGAGACAGCATCTCATTATGTAGCACCAACTGGTCTGTAATTTGCTATGTAGACCAGGCTGTCCTAGAATCTAAAGAGATCTGGCTGCCTCCAGCATCTCTCTGTCTTCCTGGGTGTGTGACTAAAGGTATGTACCAAGATTCTGATTTTCTTTCACAGGCTGGGGGAAGTGCATACAATCCGAATAAGTGGCTGGAGGTGGCTGGTTCAGCATCACATGAGACCACCTGAAGGTGGCTTTCCACATCCCAGGTACTTTGTGGAGACAGAGGTGGATAATTGGTTAGTGCTCTAGGGTTACTACTGCTGTGACGAAACACTATCAGTGAGGAGAGGAACCTGCAGCAGGAGCTGATGCAGACGCCATGGAGCATGCTGCTCACTGGCTTGCTCTTCATGGCTTGCTCGGCCTGCTTTCTTTAGAACCCAGGACCAGCAGCCCAGACATGGCTCCACCCTCAATGGGCTGGGCCCACCCCCATCACTCACTAGTAAGAAAACACCTTATAGCCCATATATGGCCTGACCTTATGGAGGCATTTTCACAGTTGAAGCTCTCTCCTTTCAGATAACTCTAGCTGTGTCAAATTAATGTAAAGTCACCCACCCAACTTAGGGCTTTTTTGGGAGAAGTCCCAGCTAGAGTTAGGATAGAAGTTGAAGCCACAGGTAAGGATGAGCCTGCTCACAGAGCACGGACAGAATCTCACCAGTGAGTGGGGGAGACCCTCTTCAGCCCAGCCTCCCGGGAGGGAATGACATTTCAGTACTGGTGATTCTAATTGAATTTAATTGTCTCCTCCAAGTTACACTAAAACCTTTTCAAAGTCCCCTGAAATTAGGGACCATCGATAACACCACTCCTTGGGGGCTTTAATCCATGTCCTCCCCAGAATGGTGATTAATATTTTACAAGCTAATCATATCTTTCAGGCAGGCTGTCAGCAGAAGATCCGCTGTCTCTCATCAATAATAAAGTGCTCCCAGGCCTTCGCTGGCTCGGAAACCTCCTGCATAATTCACCTAGAAAACCTCAAACAAAGGAACTCGTGGCCCAGTCTCCTAATCGGTGTCCTTCCCAATTTATCCAGAGAGTGGGGAAGGGTGGAGAAGGATAGGGAGGGGTAGGGAGGGGTAGGGAGGGGTGGGAAGGAGTGAGGAGGGGAGGGCAGAGAACATAAAATCTGATTGATGGCACACATCTGGTTCCCCTCTTTAACATGCACTCACCTGCCTCTGCCTTCTGTCTTGGTGTACAGCCTTCCCCTTCTCCCACCTCATTTGTACCCATCTCCCTCTCTATCCTGTCCTTTATTGTCCTCTTTTTTCTAACCACACCACTGCTCATGGTCCTGCTCTCAGCATCCCATGAAGTCGAATGGGTTACGGTGGTACCCCTCGGACAGATGAGTAAACTGAGGTCCAATGCTCAAGGTCACAGCATGGGTTGATGGCTGTCAGAGCATCCAACATCCTAAGCCTGTGCTCTTCCCCTATGAGGCTTGTGCCAAGGGAGTCGGAGAACCCACATATACCTGGGCATGGAGGCTATATCAGGGCCTCTGACCTCTTCCCTGCCAGCTGCAGCTTGACCCTTTCTTGTCTTAGGGAATGATATTGGCTGTGTATGGAGCTGGCCATGGCTCCTCTTACCAGTGTGGATCCATCACTGAGGCCGAAGATCACAAGCAAATAGGGCAGGGGCGGAGAAAGCTGTGGGAAAATGGAAAGGGCTAAGACAGCTGGAGCCACTGGCCTCTATCTTTGCTGACATCACTGGGAAGCTCGTCTGGGTGTATTTCAGGGCAAGAGCTGTCCTGGTGCCAGAGGACATGAGCCCGATTCCCTGCCTTTAAGTCTTGAGCAAGAGTCCAGGAGGCCGGAGTCCTCTGGAGTGGGATGGAGTCCAGGCTTATCTGAGCCATCTTAGTCCGTGGAAGGAAGGCTTCCTCCTGCGCGGACACTCTTTCATGGCTCTCTAAGTCTCCACGGCTCACTGGCCTGAATAAGAGCATGGCCTGATGCCTGGAGCCTTATCCCAACTTGCCAGAAAATGCTACCCATCTCCTTTCTGTTCGTCAGGTCAGCTGGGAGGAAGGTCAGAAAAGCGAGTGGCTGTGTGGGGGAGAGAATGTCTCTGGTATGAGCATTAGAGCCCTCATCTGTTTAGAGGCTGGGGTGCTTATGGACAGAAAGGGGGTAGATGGGAAGGGAATAGAAAATTTTTCTTTTTGGCCAGCAGTTAGATGTTGCTAGAGGTAACCAATATCTGGTGATGGATAAACATCTCTCCTCCTTGGCATTTGTGGCAGGGGGGTGGGAGGGTGGTGGGGTGGGGGAAGGTACCATTGGTAGGTCAGGGGCAGCAACAATCTAGAGAGGTTACTTTAGCTGTAAAATCAAATTAGTTCTGAAAATTGTCACAGTTCTACTGAAATGGAGGTGTTATACAGAATGGCATAGCCTTGGCTAACACGATCCCACCTCTGTCTTATGTCTGGGCCAGCCCAAGGTAATGGCTTGTTCAGTTTTCCTCATGCCCACAGGGACACTCTGAGAACCCCAAGATATGGTTCAGTTGAACACCCATGGAAAAGATGGCCAGAGAGAACAGAAGGCTGGGGAGTGTCGTGTGAGGCTCCTGGCCTGTGTCTGCAGCCTCGAGTCTGTTTCTTCTGGGACATGGGTGGCCTTAGGTGACCTTTGGCTTGACTCTCCACTTCTTCATGGTTGCCTCAAGGAACACACGTGGTAATCCTGAAAGCCAACTTGGCAAGGTTGCATAGTGGAGGAGTGAGATGGGGTGGGCAGACTAAGCACAGCACCCAGACACTCAGGCACAGTCACTCTCCTGGCCATGGTCCCTGGGACCCCCTTCCTCTTCACTCACTGCATACAGCCACAGATGTCTCCACCTGCAGGCTTGCCTTTGAAGGACTTTGTAGTGTGCTGCCTCCAGCTCAGGATGCCCCAACTACGGCTTGGACCCTGTGACCATTCACTTTTGTCTATCACACCCATTTTAGATTCCACAGCACAGTCCCAGAGAGGGCAAGATGCTCACCCAAGGTCACAACAGGAGCTTGTGAGCAGAGCTCAGAGAGGTAACTAAGTGGTGTGGAGAGCCAGGAAGACCCGGGTTCAAATCCTAACCCAGGGCTCAGGCTTCCTGAGTAGATTCTGTTGGTACTTCATCTTCCCATTAAATGCAGCCCAGTGGTGGAGCACCTGCCTAGCGAGTGTGAGGCCCTGGGTCCCATCCAGATCCCTAACATTAAAAAAAAAAAAGTCAGTGTGTGGGGATGATCCCCGCACCAACCTTGTTGGTCCTAGGGAGGAGACAGCATTCTTTGTCTGGGACACAGTGTGTTTGACCTGTGACTGTTTTCTGGGCACCAACTCACAGAGGGACCTGTTCTGTGCCAGAGGTTGACCTCTGCTCATGGATTAAGCGATGAAGGGCGCCTGTGGACAAGGACAGGCAGGGAGTTCACCTTCTTCTTGAGGAGGGCCTGGCCCTGCCTGCAAGGCTCTGGCAGGTGTCCCGGCCTTCTGGGATTCACTTGGGCTCAAGGTGACTTGACACCTCCAGAGCTCTAAAGAGGCAGAGGAAGGCGATGCCTTTAATGCTGCAGGATCTAGTTCCAGCCTAGAAGCGACATTTGCATTTAAATGGAGGTCTGGAAGTCTGTAAATCTGCATTTCCCAACCGCAGAGCCCTAATGGTTGTTTAATCATGTTTAGATGAACCCCCCTGGAGCACTGGGGGTTGGTGCAGAGCTTGTAAGATCTGTAACAGAGACTGAGCTCAAACGGGGCTGTCAGGCACGACTCTATCCTCACATCCTCTGTCCTGGACACAGTAGTCATCCTCAACATGTAGTAGACCTCTGCCCCTGCTAGGAGGGCCTCCTAGATTACTCAAAAGTAGCAGAAATAGGATTGCCCCAAAGCCCCCCGCCTCTCACTGACTCTGGGCAGAACCAGGAATTCCTGGTTCCTAGATCACCCCAGAAGAGGACAAGGGCAAGCCAGACATATAGAATACAAACCACAGTAGGATCTTTTAACATGGTGGTCAGTGTAGTTCCAGGTTGCCCTTAAGCAGAAGCGGGCTTCCTGGGACTTGCCTTGTGGCTGTGCGTCTAGACTCCTTTCAATACACCTCCATCTTTCTGAGACACAGAACCCTCCTTCCAGAAAAGTGTCCAGATCACCAACAATACCTTTGGAAGGATCCCTCTTTGTCACTAAGCATGTTCAAAGTAAGGGGCAGGTTCTACTTGCCCTGTGTGGTTCCCAGATGTGGGCAGCACCAGATGTCACCATTGTTCTGAGGACACCTCGTCATGTACTTCATGTCAGCTCTATCACACTCTCATCTTGTGCAGGAAGAAACGGTGTGACAGAGAAGCAGCTTTCTTGAGGTCACCCAGTAGAACCCAGTGCTCAAGCCCCATGGGGACTGGGCACCTGGGGCCTGTATGGAGCTCCACAGGAGGAAGACCAGATCTATCTTGAGAGTCCTTGGCTCCTGGAGCACTCAGGTGAAGTGTGACCTGGGGGTGCTCAATCCCTGTGCCTCCCACTCAGAAAATTGGGGTCAGCTCCTCTTACCCCCTCCCTCATAGCACCTGTCTGGATCCCAGGCTTTGTGAAACAGGATAGGTGACCTTCAGGGGGCATCTGAAGCTTTTGTTTTCTCAATACAGATTGCTCTTGCCAGGGTCAGCCAGGTTGGGTTGATGAACCAGGATCCCAACACCTGAACTCTGATTCCACGAAAGCTACTCTCCAGCTGCCAGTATAGACAGTCTGAATACCATCTACCTGCCCAGCCTCAGAGGAGAGAGTGTTAGTACACAGGCCTCTCCAGGCCTTCCACCGTGGACAATCACTCAAACTTGACCTCAGTGACCTTACACCCTGCACACTCTTGAGTCCTGAGCTGTGTGACCCTACCAAGAGTCCCACCTCACATCATTCCCATTTCCCTGAAAAGCCTTCTAAGCCAGGTACTATGTCTCTATGTCCCCTAATTCCTGTCTCTGTTCCCCTCTATGGAAGGGCAGGTGGGACCTGGTGAGTTAGGCCTGGATTCCTTTAGAGAGAGGGAAGAGGAGGCAAGATTACGTGGGGAGGTCCCCTCCACATCACAGCCTAGAGCCAAACTTGCTACATCACGGCTGGCTAGAGTAGCTTCTGTCCTAGGAATCAGCAGAGAGAACAGCAAAGGGCACCACCCCAGGCAAGTTCCACTTCTCTGTGCCTCAGTTTCCCTATTCGTGAGAATCAAAGAAATGGACAGAGACTGAGCAGGGCCTACATGTGCTCTGAATGTGGCTGGTGTTGCCCTTTCTACCTCAGACTGCAGAGTTCTTTGGGGCTGGTTAAAGTTGGCCATGACAACAAGGTCCAGGCATTAGGGTGGCAACTGGGGGCTCTGGGGACAGCTCCCCACCATAGTCACCTACCATTGGAGACACACCTCTGTGCCTGTTCCTTATGGGCTCGGCTGCTGTGAGCGCTGATGTCTCTGTTCTCCATTTTCTTTCCTCATCCACTGAGGGCCCCTGTCCCCTTGTCCTTTTTGACAGAACACTTGTAAGGAGCGCTGACTCTGTCTTATCCCTAGCCTGGGGCCAGGCACGGAATAAGTGCTTAATGAGCATTTGGACATGCTGTTACTCAGACCTGTGCAGCAGAGCTCAGGAACACTGCATGGCTTATCAGTGTTCTATAGCTCAAAGGCATAGTCAGTGGCATCAGACAGCCTGGGTTTGGATCTTAGTCTCACCCCTTATTAATGTCATGGTATGAGAGCTCAGCACATGCTGGGTTGTTGACTCTGGACCCATGGGATCTGGGCAAACAATTACTGTTGCCTGTTCAATACTCTAAATCAGGACGTGGTAGTCATGTGTCAGGTGTGGGGGGGAGGGCTGCCAATGTTGAGTAGCCCAGGCTGCAGTAAATAACCTTGAACTTCTGGTTCTCTGGCTGCTTCCACCTCCCTAGAGCTGAAATGACAGGCCTGTACCACCATCCCTGGTTTATACAGTACTGGGGATCAAACCTATGGCTTTGTACATGCTAGGTGGGCACTCTACCAACTGAACCACAGCCCAGTCCATTCTTGGTGCAACTAAAAGGTACAAGGCAGAGCTGGTCAGTCAGCTCTCAGCAATACCTTCCTATCCCTTTGCAAAGTGCCCTTGACCCACCAGAGTCACCCTGATGTCCCATTACTTCTTCCCCAGGTCATGATCCATCCCTGCTCAGCTCCTTGGCCTGACACAGCTGACTGGAGATGTGTTCTTTCTGAGCCTGCCTCCACCACTTTCCCCTCGGAAAAAGCAATTAGACAGTGTTTACCGAAGTGCGTGGTTGCAATCTGTTCCCATCCTATCCTGTGCACTGGCCCACTTCTCACATGCTCAGCTCAGGCCTGATGGGAGATTTGCATAAGCAGTAAAAATAGAACTGGGGGAAAAGCGGGGGAGGGATCAGTGTGCCACCAAAGAGTTAGGCGTACAGCCCTGGGCATCTGGGCGGGTCTGCGGGGAACTAATGGTGGGTGCAGGGTCTTTCCTAACTCAGGGGCTTTCTTGTGTGATTTGATCTTCTGCCTCTATTGTGTGGGCAGTCAGGTCCCTATGAGAGGTCAGGCTAGTCCCCACCCTGGAGGTGCAGAGCAGCTGGAGTTCTCTGTGATATCCCTGTCTCTGCATACAACCTTCAATAGCTCCCCAGTGCCCAGTTCACTTTCCCTGTTCCTCCCGGGGCAGAATTCAGGCCATGCTTGGAATCTCCACTTGGGCTTTGTTCCTATCTCCAGCTTCTCAAAATTGATCTGAGACACTCTGTGGGAAGCAGGAATATATTTCTGGATGTGCAGTGAGGAGGTGTGGAGAGGGCCAGGGCACAGAGAAAGGTCCAGGACAGATGGGCACCACGGCCGTTGACTCCCAGCTGTGGAGAGTGGGTTACCAGTCCTTCCAGAACACTGAGAGATGGTGTGGGCATTGGAGCTGTCCCTCAGGAAGGGACAGAGGTAAAAGGCTTCTCCCTGGTTGCCAGCACCCCCACTTGCCCATTGGTTCTTTCTGAGACTACGAGGCAACGTTGACCAAAGAGACGCCAGCTTATTCTGAGTGCTCCATTGGCTCCTCCCACAGGACTTCTGGGCAGGAGGTGAGACTCAAACAGCATCCCTCAGGCTCCTCCCACAGGACTTCTGGGCAGGAGGTGAGACTCAAACAGCATCCCTCAGGCTCCTCCCACAGGGCCGCTTGGTGGAGCCATGAGACTTGGCATTGGTCAAAGGACATAAGCAGACTTGGGGCATACTAAGGTGTGACCTTTCAACTAGAGCGGTGGCTCTCAACCTTCCTAATGCTGTGACCCTTTAAAACAGTTCCTCATGTGATGATGACCCCCCAACCAGAAAATTATCATTGCTACTTGTAATGACTGTAATTTTGCTTGTTATGAATCATAATGTAAATGCTGGATATGCTGGATATCTGACGTGTGACCCCTTGTGGGGTTGTGACCCACAGGTTGAGAACCACTGGACCAGGGCTGTTATGTAAGAAGTTTGTTCTCTTCCTGCTGGAGAGGAAAGCCACACCGAGGAGACTGAGGTACCCAGCCCGGAGCTGCTGCAACAGACATAGGATGGGATGTCACAGACCACCCAGTCCAGGGGAGAGGCCAGATAAGTGCAGAAGTCTGGGTGACAGCAGTAACAGAGCCACCCACCAGTGACACCCATGCAGGTAAGCCATGGGTGTGGCTGGCATCCGATATCCCCAACAACTCCACACTCCTGACTCTGATCCTGGATGTTCCCGGAGGAGGGGCTAGGGCTTGGGATGCAGGATTTGACTAGGATAAGAAGCAGGTACCTGAAAAAGGGGGAATGGGTAGGCCCCAGGGCAGATGGCAGGAGGCCCAGGCAGGCTCTCTCTTCTCTAATCTGGTAGTGTCTGCCTGTGAGCCTCCTAACACACACCAACGACCCCAGGCAAACCTGTCTGAGTACCAGATGTGTGGCTTTCTTTTCTTTTCTTTTTTAATTAAAACATATTTACTCATCTATGGTGTGGAATGTCTTTCTGTATACCGTGAATATCATTCTTTAGTAAAGGGACTGTTTTGGCCTATGGCAGGCATCTTAGAAGTAGGCGGGGAAATCAGAGCATAGATAGGGGAAGGGGGTGGAGCCAAAAAGGTGTCATCCAGCCACCCAAGAATCAACCTGTAAGGTAACACAGGTGAGCCATGGGCCATGTGGCAAGACAGATTAATAGAAATAGGTTGAACTGAGATGCAGAGCTAGCTGGCAATATGCCTGAGCCATAGGCTGAACAGCATAAAATTAATATAAGCCTTTGTGTGATTATTTGGGGCTAAGAGAGAGTCCAAACTTCTAGACCTCTGGCCGGACAGGCCAAAAACCCCTTCTACACATCTACTTATAAGTGTGTACATGAGCGCACATTTCAGGGCATGCAGAGGGAGTGAGGACACCCTCTTTCTACTTCAGGTTCAGGCGATTGAATTCAAGTCCTTAGACACGAAAGGTCACCTCTTTCACCCCTGCCCCCCAGCCATCTGGTAGGTCTACCTGATCATCTGTCTTGATGAACCTCAGCTGACCCACCTGTAAAATGGGTGTGTTCCCTGCAAGGTGGTATACAGGTAGCAAGTAGTAGCACTGGAATTTACCAACACATGCAGAGGCAGCCTGCCTAAGACTGGAGGGAGCCTCAGGGAGGCAGTAGGCTTACATCTCTCCCCTCCCCTTCTAAAGGGCAGCTTGGGGTTCTGGGGCTGTGGGATCCCCACTTGTCAGGTAAGTGAGGAGCTGTCTCAGGTCTGGAGCATAGGCTGTTTTCAGGCCATGTAAGAGGAGCCAATCTTTTATTTTTTAAATTAAATTGGAAACGTTCTTTGGGAATCTTTGAAATGTTCAGAGTGATGGCTTAAAAAAATAAAAGGAAAGATAAAGATATCTCTCTCTTTATAAAGTCCCTCAGACACTGCCACTTATGCGGTCCCAACATCATTTGAAATGACTACAGTGTACGCATATCCAGGGACTTGCTTTGCTGTTGGGGTGAATCCCAGGGTTTGTTATAAGGGGTTGCCCATGAGCGCCCTCTCTGGAGATCACTTCCAAGGAGCTCTGGGCAATTTAGATTCTCTGCTGTCAAATCAGCGCCTTGATAAATCTGGTCTCTGACGCCTCTCAAAGAGCATATGAGTACATTTTTGATAAAGTTAAAAAGCATTCTACAAAGGTAAGGTTCTATTAGCAGTGGCAACCATGCCCCGAGAGGGGAGGTGATTTTTTTTTTCCCAAGGTCACAGAAAAAGTGGATGGAGGAGCCAGAAAAAGAAGCAAAGAGGTCTTTGGTCCCCAGGGTTCCAACACTGAACCAGGGAGGGAACAGAGGCCGCGGGAGCCAAAGACAAAGAGAGGAAGCTGTGGAATGAGAAAGGAACCTCTCACCAGCTGAGAGTCAAGAATTCCAACCCAATTAGGAATCCTTGCTGTGAGCTAGAGACAACTGGTATAAATAAAGAGATCTTTCACAATAGATTGTTACCGTAACTGGTCATGGATGACTCAGTGGGGAAGGGTGATGCATGCCGCCAAGCCTGCCCACCTGAGTTTAGTCCCCAGAACCCGGGGAAGAAGAGCATTGACTTCTGCATGCTGGCCTCTGACTTCCACAGCCATAGTATCTGTTCTGCCTCTCACACACACAAATAAATGGAATAAAAGTTTTTAAGAGAGGGTTACGGGAACATCGGCCTGGGCTTAGAGCTCATGCCTTTCAGAGGGAAACTCGTAATTTTCCTAGAACCTTCTCTCAGCTTGTCCCAGATGCCAGGACATCTTCGGAAGTGCTGCTGGAGCTAAAATCTGAGAGTATGATGGACCAGGTTAATTTTAGGGCCCGTGGCGATGCATAGCATCTCCCTCCAGGACTGCTTGGATTAATGAGTTAATTTAGTCCAAACTCCCAATGTCTCAGGCCTTTGGTGCTGAGGATGGAGATGTGAACTGGAGATGGGGAAGCTGATTCTGCATAGAATGTATTTTGGGGTCCAGAGGGACCCCAGAAAGAGGCCTGCATGCTCAGCGGTATAATTAATTAATGATGCTAATAATGGTTCTATGGTCAATCCCTTTGGAGGTGGGAGCTTGGGAAGATTTGGCCCATATGCCTAGAAGACTTACATTAACTACTTTAAGGATGGGAATGGGTGGGTGGGGAAGGCAGTGCTGAGAAATGAGTGAGTGGCTGGGTGGGCAAGGCAGTCCTTGGGAATGGAGAGGTGTCCTTCTGTGTTGGCAAAACATGAGGACTGAGATAAATTATTCAGCTTGAACCTCAGCCTTGGATAAGCTGTGTGACACAGGCTGGTTCCTTGGCCTATCTGAGTATGATGGTGGATCATGATTGTCAATGTAACAGGATCTAGAATTACCATGGAAACATACCTCTGAGCATATCTGAGAGGAATTTTCTAGACCAAGTTCGTTGAGATGGAAATATACCCTCTGTACTCCCCACAATGTGGGGACCCTATCCCACGGGACCCTGGATTGAACAAAAATAAAGTGAACTGAGCACTAGCATTCACCTGTTTGCTTCCTGACTGTGGATGCCATGTGAGCGGCTGCCTCGTGTTTCTGGAGTCATTTCTTCCCCGCCATGATAGACTGTGCCTCAAACCATGGGCCCAAAGAGACCTTTTCTTCTTTAGAAGCTTTTTGTTGAGGAAAGTAGCAAATATATCAAGCCTACCCCCCCTCCCCCGCTTCCCTCTCCCTTCCCCACTTCACCTCCGGAGCCATAAACCCAGACTGGATGCCCAGTGGTACCTGTCCTGCTGTATTGTGCACTCTCAGGGAGTCTCTGACTCCTTCCTGTCCACAGACACTCAAAGGGAATCCCCTCACCCACGCTTTCCATTGAAGTATATCGTGCTCACAGGAGAGTCAATCTGCCTTTTTTGTTTCTAATCTTAAAATTTATTTTAATTCTCCCAGGACTGGAAACATGACACAAAAAGGAAAAAAAAAAAAATCTGAAAAGAATTCTAAAATGTTTTGCTTTGGTTGTTTTAAAACAGTACTTTAAATGGTTTGAAACAATTTAAGTCTCCCAAATTTCAGAAATAGCCGAGTTCCCACCAGTCCAGCATCTCCTGTGATACTGCACAACCAAGATGGGTCAAATCTGAAGCAGAAACTGGCTACAAATTCCTCTGTGTGTGCCCACACAAGCATGCGTATGTGTGGTGTGTGGTGTGTGTCCAAGGACAACTTTGCGGTGTGGTAAGCTGAGCCATCTCACTTCTTTTGGAAACAGGATCTCTCACTGAAACTATAGCTTAATAGCTAGCTTGCCTGGGCCAGCAAATTCCAGGAATTTCTCTCTCCCTCCCTGGTGCCGAGGTTATACGCATGCACAAACATTTTACTTTACATGGATTCTGGGCCTCAAATTCAGCTCACTGTGCTTGTGTGGAACATGTTTACTAATTCCAATTGAGCCGTCTCTCTGGCTTTTGGTTCCATTTTCTTAACTAGACCTCACAGCAGACAAGCTCAGTGGATCGCATCAAATGGGGACAGCACTGTAATCAGCATCCAAACTGAGCAAAACCATAATCTGCATCCCACATTGCTTCCCTCCCAAGTTTATAATGGAACTTGACCTCCAGTACCTGGGGTGACCTGGTCCTAAGTCCCACCTTCCATTTCTGTTCCTCTCAGCTTCTTGTCAATGTCATCCTATATTGGCTACCTCTTCTTCTGTCCCCTTGCTTGTGGACAGTCAACATATACAGGATATGAGGGAAATGGGCCATGCCCCATCCCCAGCTATTCTACCTAGAAGGAGCCTCCTTCACACCTCCCTTCCTTTGGACACCTTTAGGAGATGACCTAGGTCCCTTCCCTTACCTGCCACATCCATATATGGACACACAACCCCCAGGACCTTGGAATGTGACTTTCAGGAAGGAGGAGGGATCAAAAGGATTAACTGTCATCTCATCTTGGCTGGGTGACACTGACCACAGAAAGGGATGCCAGAAAGGACCAGTGCCTGCCAGAATAATGTGGCTTCCTCAGGATGAGTGCTTCAGGGCATCAGAGAGAGACATGGGGAAATTTGGATCTGGCATATAAGAAGTGGAGTCATTTGTTTTGGGGTAACCATAGCTCAGGGAATAGGTGGAATATCTCAGGCTCATCCCCATCTGTGAGTTCAATTTCTATAACCTCAAAGATGAGCATTTGAAGATAGCTTCTTTAAGAAGAAAGCTAAGAAAAACAAGCAAAAGCCAGGGTGGCCCAAGACCAACAAATAGAACTTTAAGAAGGGACTGGGAACTGAGCATAGTCACCTGTAACCCACGCACTGTGGGGGAAGGCGGAAAGTTCTGAGCTAGCCTGGTGTATCATGATGCTTAATCTTGATGGTCAGTTCAACTGGACTTAGAATCTCATGGGAACATGTCTCTGTGTTTCTGTGAAGATGCGTCCAGAAGGGTTGAAATGAGGAGCAAAGATCATCCTAAATGTGGGACCCACATCTGATGGGCTGGGTTACGGAACTAAAAAAAAAAAAAAGAGAGAGAGAAAGAGATCCAAGTACCCATATTCATTCTTCAGTGCCTTGACAGGATGTGGTATGACTGTCAACTGTCACCCCTGCTGCCTTCCTTTCCCTGAAATGATGGACCGCACCTTCCTCTAGCTACTGTGGCTGGGTGTATTGTCCCAGCAATGGGAAAAATGACCCAGTTACACAGTGAGTCCTTGTCGCCCCGGGTCCAGGAATGCCTGTCACAGCCTTCTTGTATGGCAATGCATTTCAGATGTCCAACTTCTTTGGATTTCTTCCCTTCCAGATAGGTGACAGGTCACAGTGGGTGACAGGTGCCCACTGGGATCACTGTGTTTGGGGGGATGTAGAGTAAATGGTGGGGTGCAGGAGAACAGAGTCTGGGACAGAGTCCAGAGGAGCTAGGCGGGAGCCATGGCTGAGGTTGCTGACAAGCAATAGGGCTGTGGCGATTGACAAGAAAGTATAGTCAGACCAGAGGGCCTGGTCCCCTTTCTGCACTCAGCATCTCATTTCCTTCTTCTCAGCACATACGTGTGGTCCATGATGCATCAGTCAGCTGCCGTGAGACAAGTTTCTCTGCAGCTCAGAAGCATTCAAGAGCTTCCTAGCCTCTGCTGGTTTGGCTGGCTGAACTTTTGGCTGAGGCTCAGACCAACACTGCTTCATTCACCACTTATCCTCACTGGGTTGGTCCCAAAGCATGTTTTCATGACATAGACACCAAGGTGGACAAGTATGTGCAAAGCTCATGACATGCCCACAGCACAAGCAAAGCCAACTACATGACCAAAGTCATGACCAACTACAACAGGACAGGAGCAGCTACCACCCTAGGGGCAATTACCCTTCCTTTACAGGGTAGTATTTACTGGACCGTGACCTAAGTTAACCTTTTCACAAAAGAAAGACTCTTCTCCACTCCTCAGAACACTCAGAAGACACAATCTGAGCCCACTGGTCTCAGCAAATCTCTTCAGGACATTATCTCAGGCCAGTGTCCTTTCTTGGGGTCTCAGCCCCACACATTCACTGTCTCCCATTGCTGGCACCTGGATGTATGGCCGCTCTACTCATTCCTCCAGCAAGTTATCCAGAGTGAATGCCAAAAAATAAACATCAACAAAACCACTTGAACCACAGTGCTGACCTGTGTCTTGGTGGCCATTTGGCACTGAGCACCATCTAAGCTGACCTAAGTCCCTGGAGGTCAGAGCAGATGGTGTCAGCTGGTACAGCTATCACTTGCCACCCCTGGAATCCCAGGAAGAATGTTCCATGACATCAGAGTTCAGTCCCTGAATCAGCACCATCTGGCTCCCAGGGCTCACAAAGCCACTCCCCATCCTTTCACACAGAGCAAGATGCTCGGGTTGACCACTCCCAAGGAACATTCCGGCGAGCCCCAGCTACTTATTCAGTTAGAGCTTTGAGACCACGCCCCTTCTCATGAGGTCTCCCAGACACGGTTCAGGCTAAGAAGAAGAAGAAGCTGCCCCAGGCCCCTGACACACACCTAGGCACAGGGGGCAGAATGGCCAGGCATGCTGAGTGGGGAGAATCCATATGCTTTGCCTGTCACAGCTCCAACCCGCTGGCGCACTGCAGTGAAACCACCTTTGACTTAATATATGCTAATTAGATTTTAATGGGATTCAGATTTCCAGCAGTAGTACAGCGTTAGCCATGGTAAGTTATAATCATATCTAATTGGTAATTCTAACATAACAAATTTCTTGGATAAATTATTCTTAGTTAATAGTCCCCCAGGAACCACACACACACACACACACACACACACACTTAACACATACACGTTTAATGCATGTTCCTATTTTAGGGGAAATCAACGGAAAAAGACAAAGTCAAAGCAGGCTCATGCTGAGGTAAAGCCACTGTTGAAGCCCAGTCTCCTCCAGGCCCCCACCAGTACCTTCCATGGATACTCTAAACCCTCAGAAACCAGAGCTGCATGCAAATAGTCCAGGACCTGGGGTGCATTTGCCACAATTTCAGACTGCTATCTTTGAGGAAGTGGGCAGCAGCATGGTCCATCCTTGGGCCTTATCACAGAATAGCTCTTTCTCTGAGGAGTCTATCCCAGTTATAGGGATCTCCTGCAGAGCTGGAGAATTCCGGAGAGCCCCACTGAGTTAGCATCTCCTGTGCTGAGCAGTTAGCTGGGCCCTTCCTATTCCCAGATGAAGGTTAGGGTGGCTCACTAGCCCTGGGCAAACCCTGGGAGAGTGTCCCGAAGCCTGTCTCCCTGCGGTGAGATGGGCTATGGTTGCTTTGTCACACACAGGTAATAGCTCTCTCCCAGCTTGTAACTCTGTGCCACTGTGGCTGCCATTGGCCCCAGGCCAGTGAGGCTCTCTGCCTGCCGTTTTGTGCTGGTAGGTTCATTTTGGTGCCTTGGGAGAGTGGGTGGTGTGGAGGTCTGTCAGCATTCCCTGAGGCTGAGATCGGGAGGAATGGAAGGCAGGGGGCTCTTCAAGGGCCTGGGATTCCCACCCAGCTCCCCACATGCCAGCTGCACTGTGCCCTGCAGGTCACCGCCTGTTCCGTTTGCTAAGTGACAGGCGTTAGTCCTGTCTCCTGCTGCTGTTCTGTGGATGGGCAAAAACAACTTGGCAGACCATCTGGGTCTGTAAATATAAGTTTTGCACTCCAGTTTGTTTTTTTTTTCTTTTCCTTTTTTCTTTCACAGTGCTGGGGATGGACCCGGGATCTCACACACTGTGCATGCTTTCTATCCTTGAGCAATATTCCTGCTCCCCATGCTCTTTTTCTTTCTCTATTCTTTTCAATTTGAGGGCACAAAGTGACCTTAGGGGACAAGGAAGGAGTCTTTTTGATCTGATTAAGGAACGGAGATTAACGGTGGCACCTCAGGCTGTGACAGGCTTCATTTATTAAGCACTACTGCACTTTAGACATTTTCTTAAGTTTTAATAGTCACTTTCTTATCAGCTCCCATAGCAACCACAAGAGGAGAATGTGATTGCTGTTCTCAGTACTTTGACAGATAGGCACAGAGACAGTGTGTAAACGGTCTGAAGTCACACAGCTCGTCAACAGCCAAGTTGGGATTTTTTTTTTTTTTTTTTTTTTTTTTTAAACTTTATTATTTATTTGCCTGGAACTGGAACTACAGACAGTTGTTAGCTGCCATGTGGGTGCTGGGAATTGAACCCGGGTCCTCTGGAAGAGCAGAGGGTGCTCTTAACCGCTGAGCCATCTCTCCAGCCCCCCAAGTTGGGATTTGAACCCAGGGAAGCTGGGGTTTAGAACTCAGTTCTTTAGTCACTGTGTGGGTTTTTAGATTTACCAAATGGAGGATCACCAAGACATCAAAGAACAACCCACAGCCTTGGGGCTTCAGGTCCTGCCTAAGCCTCAGTGGAGCACAGATAGTGCATACATTCTGTCCAACAGGGGTTCCAGGAGAACAGTGCAGAATTGCACGGCTGCTGGGACCCCGCCCCCTTGCAGTACAGGCTGGGAATTCACAGGGCACCTTCTGGGCTCTTTCCCCATCTCCCACTGTGTGCCCTGTATTCCGTAGACAGTCATCTCTACCAGCTTCTCCATCCCAGGTGTTTTGAGTCTTTGGCGGAAAGGCAGACCAATACTCTCAGAAGCACAGGGCTTCAGTGTGTGAGCCTGCAGAGTGGTGCAGGTAGATGAGAGGCCCGATCTAGAGCTGCCCCACATGCTGTGAGTCCTTTGGCCAAAAGTCTGCCTCTTAGAGCTGTCACTCACAAGTCGGAGATGGGGGGGGGGCGTCATCCATCTTCAGAGTGACAGTCAGCATTTAATAAGTGCTAGCTGTTCTGAAACAGGCGAGTTTCTGAGCTGCAGCATGCTCCTGTGGGATGGGGCTGACTCTTAGCACTTGTGATGGCTTTTCTTAGTTGACTACATCTGGAATTAGCCTAAGTGAGTACACTTTGAAGACTTTTCTCCCCTTAAATTATTTGACATGAGAAGACCCACTTTTAATTCAAATCTTTTGAAATGGGAAGTCCCACCTTTAATCTGAGTCATGTTCTGTTGGGGCCTATATAAAGGACATAGAAACTCTCTCTCTCTCTCTCTCTCTCTCTGCCTGCTTGTTCTCATTGACAAGTTAATTCTTTAGGATTCTAGTGTATACTGAAGACCAGCTGAGACATCTGGCCTCATGGACTGAACATCCACTGGATTCTTGGACCTTCCATTGGTAGATAGCCATTGTTGGACTAGCTGGACCACAGCCTATAAATTATTCTAATAACTCACACAGAGAGAGAGAGAAAAAAAAAAGAGAAAGAGAAACTAATATAGATTTTGGTACTAGAAATGGTTATAGAAAAACAAAAATATAAGGCTAATGTTTTGAAGTGTCTAGAAGAGGCTTTCCAATTTGCTGACACCTATAGCTCCCAAAGCTTCTCTTAGAAGCTCAGAGTGAAATCTCATGGTGAGAAACTATTTTTACAAACTTGAGCACACAAATGCATTTGATTATCCCGACTTGTCAGTTGTGAGAAACAATGAGTTTGGTAACTCTGTATATAAAACTTTTGACAATTTGTGGAAATATAAGGGTAATGAGGATGTTGATTGGTTGTTCCTAGCACCTCTGGACAAATTTACAAAGGAAACGAATGGGCTCCATGATAAATTAATCAACTTGGAGCATCTCAGGATGTGGTGAAAGACAGCAACGAACTCAGATGCCTGGCTCCAGATGTGCACGAACAGTCTAAACTTTAGACTATAAAGGTTTCTGAGTGTGCCCTGGGAGAGAATCTTCTCTCCAGAGGCCACAGAACTCCAGCTGCAGAAAAAACTGTGGGATTCTGTGCTTGGGATGGACATGTGTGGGAGGACCCTATTGAGGCTGAGAACTTGAATTTTCAGATTCTCAAGAGTTGAATCTCATCTGAGAAAGCAGTCTTTCCACCCTCAGCAGACGTACTCTCCCCTGAAATATTGCCCTTTCCACCTTTCACTGGGGACATTCATTTGTCATTGTCGGATAAACCAGCAGTGACTTTGTGTGAAGGAGATGCCAGGCAAGAAAATCCTGATATCCCCCAGCACCTATAGGTGCCTATAGACCTATAATCAGACTTAAGGCAAAGCAGCTTCCTGGAGAGGAGATGGGAAGTACAGTCTATTAGGAGGAACACTATAATACTAAAGAGCTTAATAGGTTTCCTAATTCATTTAAGCATAATTTGGGGGAATATGTATGGGAATAAACTTTAAGGGTATGAAATAATTGTGGAGGGAACATAAAACTGGATCAGTAGAGTTTGTTGATACAGACCCACTGAGGAGAGATTCTAAGTTTAATATGGAATCTTACACAGTTTTTTAAAAAAAGTGTCAAAGGTTTATTTGAATGGTTGGCTGAAGCATTTGTTAAAAGATAGTCTACTGAAAAGGGAGTTGGAGATGCCTGATATCCCTTGGCTTAGTGTTGATGAAGGGATTTGAAGGCTCAGGGAAATTGCAATGCTAGACTGGGTGCGCTGTGTAAAATGTAATCCTCCATAATGGGAAGACCCAGAAGACACGCCTTTCACTAATCCTATAAGATGCAGAATGGAGAGAGGGGACCAGCATATTTGAAGAGCTCTGTCTTCACCATTTCTCCTTGTGCCAGACCTTAAGGCTGGAGATGCTGCTGCTCAGTTGGATGAATCAAATGCAATGGGTTTAATTAGGCCCCGAGGTAGCAGGGGCCAGGTGGTAGCGCTGATTCTCTAAGGCAAAGTGATTATAGTTATGATAACAGGCAGCAGAGACGAAGCTTTGTCCACAGTGGCCTAACCTGGAATGGTCGGCACAGAAAAAGTGAATTCTATGGTGGGCTGACTCACGGACCTTTGGCATTGGCTAATCAATCATGGTGTTTCCGGCCATAAAACAGATAAGAAGCCTACTGCATTTTTGTCTGATCTGTATAAACAGAAAATTTTAAAACAAATGAAAGGAAGACTGTACTGGATCATAGCAAAAGGGACTCTTGGCCACAAACTTAAGAGTTCTACTGCCCAGCCTTTCTCCATTTCTTCCCTAGAGGGAGCCGAGCCTCTTACAAGGATAACTGCACACGGGAAAGGAAGTGACCAGACTCTGCGGGCCCTGTTGGATACTGCTTCTGAAAGGACACTGACTCTGGGAGACCCCAAGAAACACTATGGCCTTTTAGCTAAAGCAGGGGTCCTTGTG
This sequence comes from Sigmodon hispidus, assembly GCA_004025045.1. Taxonomy (NCBI): domain Eukaryota; kingdom Metazoa; phylum Chordata; class Mammalia; order Rodentia; family Cricetidae; genus Sigmodon; species Sigmodon hispidus. The sequence continues at coordinate 79,726 of PVIH01006853.1, forward strand.
ATTGATAATGGAGTGATGGCTGATGTCCAACTCACAGTAGGTCCAGTGAGTCCCCAAATTCATCCTGTGGCTATTTTTCCAGCCCCAGAATGTCTAATTAAGATAGATAGACTTAGAACTTGGCAGAATTCTTATATAGGTTCCCTTACCTTTGGAGTGAGAGTTATTATGGGTGGAAAGGCTAAATGGACGCCTTTAGAATTGCCTATGCCAGGGAACATAGTGAATCAAACAGTATCACATCCCTGCAGGAAATGCAAAAAGTTAGTGCCACCATCAGGGACTTGAAAGATGCAGGGGGTGGGGGAGTTCCCATTGCTTCTCCCTTTAACTCCCCCATCAGGCCAGTGAAGACAGCAAATGGATGATGAAGAATGACAGCTGACTGCTAAAATCTCAGTTAGTTAGTGACTCTGATTGCAGCTGTTGTGCCAGATGTGGTGTCCTTACTAGAACAGATTAGCACACCTCCTGGTACATGGTACGCAGCTTTTGGTGCAGCAAATGCCTGTCCCTGTCCATAATGATCACCAGAAGCAATTTTCTTTCAGCTGATGAGGCCGGCAATATACCTTTACAGTTTTACCTCTAGAATATATTAACTCTCCTGCCCTGTGTCATAACTTAGTTAGAAATGATCTTGATCATCTGTCTCTTTGACAAAATATTGCACCAGTGCACTATATTGATGACATTATGCCGATTGGACCAAGTGAGCAGGAGGCAGCAACTATTTCTTACTCATTGGTAACACGTGGAAAATAAATTCAACCCAAATTCAAGGGCCTTCTACATCAGTGAAATTCTTAGAAGTCCAGTGGTGTGATGTATGCAGAGACATTACTTTCAAGGTGAAAGGTAAGTCATTGCACCTGGCCCCTCCCACCACTAAGAAAGAAGCACGGCATTTAGTGTGGATTCTGGAGACAATTCCCACTTAGGTGTGTTACTCCAGCCCACACACCAAGTGACTGGGAAAGCTGCTAGCTTTGTGTTGGGCCTAGAACAGGAAAAGGCTCTTCAACAGGTCCAGGCTGCTATGCAGGTTGCTATACCACTTGGACTGTTTGGACCAATAAGACTCTATGATCTTTTAGGTATCAGTAGCAGATAGGGATGCTGTTTGGAGGCTTTGGAGGGCCCTATAGGTGAATCAAGAAGAGAGCTTTGGAATTTTGGAGCAAGACTCTATCTTCATCAGTAAACAATGATTTTCCTTTTGTAGGACAGCTCTTGGCCTGTTATTGGGCCTTAGTGGAAACTGAATGTTTGACAGTGGGCCACCAACTTACCATGTGACCTAAACTGTCCATCCTTAGCTGGGTGTTACCAGGTCCATCAAGTCCCAAAGTGGGATATGCACAGCAACAATCTATTATCAAATGGAAGGGACATAGACATGAGCAGGCCATATCCGTTTCTGAAGACACAGTGAGTGACATGAGAGAGTTGCCTAAATCCTGTGATTTCTACTGGTTACAATGCCACCTGCTTCTAAGCATTCACCTACAGCCCCATGTGGGTGTTCTGTGTGATCAACTGACTAAAACAGAGAAGACTAGGGCCTGGCTTGCTGATGGCTCTGCGCATTATGCAGTTACCACCTAGAAGTGTACAGCTGCAGCATTACAGCCCCTTTCTGGGACAACTCTGAGAGACACCAGTTAAGGGAATTCCCAGTGGACAGAACTTTGGGCAGTACACACACTCATATATTTTGTCTGGAATGAGAAATGGCCAGATGTACAATTGTTCACTGATTCATGGATGGTAGCCAATGGACTGACTGGATGGTCAGAAACTTGGAATGAGAATGATTGGAAAATTGGTGAGAAAGACATATTGGGAAGAATTATGTGGAGAGATCTCTCCAAATGGTTGAAGGGTGTAAAGATACTTTTGTTTCATGCAAGTATTCATCAAAAGTTGATTTCAGCTGAGGAGGAATTTCAATAATCAAGTAGATAGGATGGTCCACTCTCTGGACAGTCAGCCTCTTTCCCCAGCCATCCCTGTCATTGCCCAATGTCCCATGAACAAAGTGACCATGGTGACAGAGAAAGAGGTTATACATGGGCTTGACAACATGGACTTCCACTCACCAAGGCTGACCTGGTGGCAGCTGCTGCTGAGTGCCAGATCTGCCAGCAGCAGTTGAGACCAACACTGAGGCCCAGATATGACACCATTCCTCAGGATGACCAGTCAATGACCTGATTGCAGGTTGACTACATTGGACCACTTACCCAATAGAAAGGACAATGCTTTGTCCTCACTGGAGTAGATACTTCTGGTTATAGATTTGCCTTTTGTACACTTAACACTCTGCCGAAGCCACTGTCCATGGACTTACAGGATGCTTTATCCAACATCATGGTATACCACATAGTACTTCTTCTGACCAAGGAACTCACTTCACAGCAAGAGCAATGATACAGTGGGCCCATGACTGTGGAATCCACTAGTCTTAGCATGTTCCTCACCATCCAAAGTTCTTGGCCTGACAGAATGCTGAAATGGTCTTTTGAAGACTCAGTTACAATATCAATACATTGAGGCTTGGGCAAGGTTCTCCAGAAGGAGGTATATGCTTTGAATTAGCATTCAGTACACGGCATGGTTTCTCCCATAGCCAGGAATCACAAGTCCAGGAATCAAGTGATGGAAAGAGAATAGTTTCACTCACTGTTGCTCCCCAGTGACCCACGGAGAACATTTTTCCTTCCAGTTTCTGAGACCTTAAGTTCTGCTGGCCTAGAAGTTTTGGTTCCAGAGGAGGGAGCTTTCCTGCCTGGAGCCACAACAAACATTCCATTGAACCCGAAGCTCAGAATTCCCCTGTCAGTTTGGGCTTTGAATGCCCCTAAGCCAACAGGCCAAGAAAGGAATAACAGTGTTAAGAGGGGTAATTGATTCAGATTACCCAGGGAAAACTGGGATGCTTCTCCACAATGGAGGTAAGAAGAATCATGTCTGGAGTGCAGGATCCTTTATGATTCAAGTGATTGAAATCAATGGGAAACTACAACAGCCTAATCTAGGCAAGATGACAATGGACACAGACCCCTCAGGAATGAAGGCTTGTACCACTCCCCCATGAAAAAGAACAAGACCTGCTGAGGCGCTTGTAGAGGGTGGAGGAGACACAGAATGGGTACTGGCGGAGTAGCTGTAAACATGAGCTAAGGCCATGTGACTAGTTACAGAAACAAGAATTATAACTGACATATTTTGTATGTCATATTTTGTTAAGAATGTGTTTGGACAAACATTTGTGATTTCCTTCCTCAATTTATTATGTAATATAACATCAGTTAAAGGAATATCAGTGGTTATATTTAAGTTTGAGATATTAAAAGAATGTCTCCCAAGGGGCATTGCCACCTATTCTAAAATTTATAATGCATTTGCAGTTGAACAAGGAGTAGTTATATCATGCTAGGCACAATTATGACCTAGTTAAATATGTAATGTGATTGCAATTGCATGTGGGATAGTTATATCACATTAGGCATAATTATGACCTGGTTATTGTTTTCATTTGGAAAAGAGATAACATGAGAAGATATGACTGTGTGTCAAATTGACAAGAGGTGGATCTGCGATGTCTATTTTTGGTTGCCAACTTGACTACATCTGGAATTAAGCAGCTGGGCACATCTTGAGAAATTTTTTTCTAAATTAAATTATTAAAAGTGGGAACACCCACTTTTAATCCAGATATTTAAAGATCCACCTTTAATCTGGGCCACATGTTCTGCTGAAATCCTCTATAAAGGACATAAAATAAGAAAGAAGTCACATTGAAAAAAAGTACCTCTCTCTCTCTCTCTGTGTCTCTCTGTGTCTGTCTCTGTCTCTGTCTCTGTCTCTGTCTCTCTCTCTCTCTCTCTCTCTCTCTCCTGCTTGCTCTTGCTGGAAAGTCTATTCCTTTTATTAAACATCAAGATTCTGGCATATGCAGATCAGTGGAGACATCTGGTCTCATAGACTGAACTGCTGGATTCTTGGACCATCCACTGGTAGACAGTAATTGTACACCCACTCACACACACACACACACACACACACACACTGCACACACACACTGATACACCCTGGTTGATACACCCCCCAAGCCTGGCTGTCAACTGTCCTGCTGTATGTGCTTCTTTCATCATCCATCGGTGAAGGCCAAGGCCACCCCACCCTCCATCAGTCATCTGATGCCACCTCCTTCCCCATCCCTATAGCTGCTCAGTTCTTTCTGGTCAGTCTTTTTCCCATGTCCAGCCATCTACCTGGGTAGGTGGCTTGCTTGCTCTAAGATTCCCCCCCTCACTAGGAAGATGAGGACTGGGACATTCTGCCAAGCTCCGGGGTAACCCTCCAAGAGCACGAACACCCACCCCACCCTAGGACTTCAACACTGCTCTGCCCTAAGTAACTTCCATTGTGATAACGCCCCAGCTCTTTCTCAGTAGCCACCCATGACTCCCTGTCACTCAATACAGATCACAGTAGTTTGATGTTGCTGTGTCCTCACTGGGTGCTGGGCATTACAGGAAGTTTGCTTCTCTGAGGACAGTGCCATCCATATTCCTGGCACCCCACTTCACAGAAGAGGAAACAAGGACCCGGGGAGGTGATGGAAGGAGGATGTGGGGTGAGCTGCAGAGCTGGAGGTGACTATGATATCATAGACAAGATAGTCTGTGCCTTGATTGAGCCGCGTACTCCTCTCACAGAAGGGCAGAACCTCGGAGCTTAGAGGACTTTCCCTCAAGGCAGACCAGGAGATCTCACTGGTTTTAGAGCAGACGGCCCAGTTTAGAGAGAGACTTTTGAAAAGACATTTGTGGTTCTGGAAACTTGAGGTCTGATGGATCCAGACATAAATGGTCAGAGAACCTGGAATGGAGATTGTAAAATCCAGGGCTGGGCCCCAGGGAGATAGCTGTATCCAGGGACTGTGTGAGGCAGGAGAGGCTCAACCCAAGGTGAGGAACTCTGGGCCCATGGCTGGTTGACCTTTAGGTCTGTCACTGAGACTTTGGAATATGGAAAAACCATGCTTGTATTTTACGAGCCTATTATCACCTACCCATCACTCAGGACTGTCATTCTGGAGGAGACGGAGGGAAACACCAGCCCAAGTGCTTTAGGGGACACTCCACTCACCAGCTCACCCTCCACTGGCCATGGGTGTTGGAAATGGACTGGACTTTATCTTAGCCAGACAGACATTGGGAATGTTCAGTCTCTCTCTCTCTCTCTCTCTCTCTCTCTCTCTCTCTCCCATCTCCCTGTGTCTCAGCTTTTTATTTTATTCCTGTTACTGTGATAAAATACTCTGACAAAAGCAATTTAAAAGGAAGAGAGTTTATTTCAGCTCAAAATTCGAAGTTACAAACTATCATAGTGGAGGATGTCCCGGGGGCAGGGGCTGGAGGCTGCTCATCTTCTCTTTCCTTCCAGTCCTGCCTCTCCCCTCTGGTACTCTGTCCATTTGCCTCTGTAGCTCTGTCCTTTGGCTCAGTTCTGTCTACTTCTCCTGTTCTCCGGACACGTCCCTCAGTGCTGACCAGTCGTTTTCTGTCCTTGAGGTCCAGCTGGCCTGTGACCTCTCTTCTCCCCTTTTCAGGTGTCACCCTTTTTCCCAACTCCTCATGTATTCAAGAATCCATCTCTCCCCACTCTGCAGACGCTGCCGTCTCTTCTAGCCGCTTGCTGCAGCCATGGTCAACCCCACCGTGTTCTTCGACATCTCGGCCGATGGCGAGCCCTTGGGCCGCGTCTCCTTCGAGCTATTTGCAGACAATGTTCCAAAGACAGCAGAAAATTTTCAGGCTCTGAGTGATGGGGAGAAAGGATTTGGATATAAGGTTCCTCCTTTCACAGGATTATCCCAGGATCCATGTGCCAGGGTGGTGACTTCACACTCCATAATGGCACTGGCGGCAGGTCCATCTACAGAGAGAAATTTGAGGATGAGAACTTCATCCTGAAGCACACAGGTCCTGGCATCTTGTCCATGGCAAATGCTGGACCAAACACAAACGGTTCCCAGTTCTTTATCTGCACCACCAAGGCTGAGTGGCTGGATGGTCTTTGGAAGGTGAAAGAAGGCATGAGCATTGTGGAAGCCATGGAGCGTTTTGGGTCCAGGAATGGCAAGACCAGCAAGAAGATCACCATTTCCAACTGTGGACAACTCTCATCTGGTTGATGTGCGGGCTTCTTACCCACCAGACCATTCCTTCTGCAGCTCAGGAGAGCACCCCAGCCCATCTGCTCACAGTGCCCTGTAATCTCTGCTCTCACTGGAGTTCTTTGGGTTCCATATTCTCTTCATTCCCCTCCAAGTCTAGCTGGATCGCAGAGTTAAGTTTATGATTATGAATAAAAACTAAGTAAGAAAAAAAAAAAGAATCCATCTCTCTCCATAGCTGACCCCAGGGCAGCCCTACCCATGATGCTGCAGCTGCCCTTGGTGACCGATATCCTCCTTTCTTTGCCCAGTTTAATTTTCATTTTTCTCTTACTCTCTTCCCAGCCTTCATCCCGCCTGCCTTCCCCTTCAGGTTCTACCAACAGGTGGGGGCCCCAGAAGGAGGTGTTGCCGGCACCAATCTACACATCCTGCATGAGTGAAAATGTACAAGCTCAAGTCTGAGCTTTGTGCAGCACAGCCAAATCCCAAGGACCCTGGTTTTTGTCTTCTCCATGCATGTATACATAGACTCTTAATAAAACCAAAACCCTCTGGATCACAGGGTGCCCTATGTGGTTGTCTTGTGAAGTCATTAGAGTCTTGTTCACTGTCACGTGTCTCCCACAGACACAGATAAAGTGGCTCAGAGTGGGGTTTGTGGTCAGGGTCACAGTAACCTGTGGAAGAATATCAAAAGCCCTAGGTCGTACAGAATGAAGCAAATGATGCTTGACTGTGTGTAGGGGCTCTGGGGTGACAGAACAGATGATTTAGACTCACAATGAGCCTATGAATCCAGAAGCTGGTGTCCTGAGCTGAGGAGGGGACAGTGGCCACAGGCTTGCTTCTCTCCAAAGCTCCCAGCAGACAGACAGCCAGAAACTAAGTTCTAGGCTCTAGTCTAGAAGGGAAAACAGAGGGATACATGTCATGAGTGTCCCTGAATTTCTGCCCCAGTGGGAAGGGGACCCCAGATGCTGAGTACGGACCGGACCGCTTGTCTGGGAGGACAGCCATTAGGTGAGTGTCGCAGCTGCACTTACTTGTGACACCTGCTCAAGAACCTATCTCAGAGATGAAGAGAAAAGGAAGCATGGCTATCCTTCTCACATGTGACTTTAGAGATGGACCTAATGGGGCCCTGCAGCCCTTTCTGTACTTGATGGATACACTTGAAATTCTGCAAAGATCAGGGGGCTTTCTGGCAGCAGTAACCCAGAGCAGGTGAACAGCAGGGAACCATGGTTGGTGAATGGGGATACACGAACTAACTGGGACCTGGTGTGACAGCAGCTACAAGTCCAGCTGAACCCTCTGTGGTCAAAAGAGGTGGCCGCAGGGACACATGCACAGAAAACAGGAATGTTGGTTCTCTCACTTGCACATGTGGGTCACAGCTGAGCAGCTGGACCAACAGGAGGCCACACATGGAGGGGTAGGGCTAACTTCAGTTGCCCTCTTATCCTTCGAGGCAAGCTGTAAAGTCAGCCCCCCATCCCCATGGGTGCTCCCTCCTCACTTTGCTATCCCCAGTGGATGACACAAAATGTGGAGTGCAGCCATTTTAGTGAGTGGTGTTTGCTTTTTGCTCTTTGATCTTTTAGGGGGCCCACCACCCATCTCCCAAACAAATCACACATGGAGGCTTATTATTATCTATAAATGTCTGGCCTTAGCTTGGCTTGTTTCTTGTCAGCTTTTCTTAAATTATCCCATCTGTCTTTTGCCTCTGGGCTTTTACTTTTTCTTTTCCTGTATACCTTTATTTGTTTCTTACTCTGTGGCTTGCTTCTCTGGCTACTTCTTTTTCCCCCAGATGTCTCTTTCTGCCTGCCAGCCCTGCTTTTCCTTTCTCCTGCCTTGCTATTGGCTGTTCAGTTCTTTATTAGACCCTTAGGTGTTTTAGATAGACAAAGTAGCACAGCTTCATTGAGTTAAACAAATGCAACATAAGCAAAAGTAACACACCTTAAAATAATATTCTACAACAAATGAGTTCATCATTCTGAAGGATGAGAGCTCTTAATGGCAGAACCTACCCAGTCTGCATGGTTTCTCCTTTACTTAAGCTCAGGCCCTGGCTGGAGGAGGCTTAGAGTTTGTGGGATGGATAAAGGTCCCCATGGGAGACTGGATGCACAGGGCTCACCTCTCAGCTGGGGCCAGGCATTTCCTTCCCCATTCTAACTCCAAAGAACAGCCTTTCAGTCCTCATGCAAAGCCAAAGCAGATGGCTACCCCTCCCGCTGCAGCCCTGGAGCCTCCCAGCCAGCCCTCCCTAGTCCTCACCACTTCCCATGGTTCATCTGCTGACTACTGAGCTATTGATGCACTTCAGGGGTCAGTGGAGCCCAGCAACCCTGCTGCTAACGGGTGAAGCAAGTCCAATTTCATGCCTACGTGGGCTTCCCTCTAAGAAAGCAAGGAGAGAGAATAAACGTGTGTATTAAAATTTCTTTGTAAAATAGAAACCTCTGGAAGTAGGAGCCTTACGTAGAATTGCTGGACAGCAGCAGAGAAGGCAGTTTATGTGAGACGGATCAGAGATTCGATGTAGAAGGAAGAAGGTGAAGGAGGCTGATGCTGCCTTGTGGTGGTTGCCTGCTCATCTGTCTAGGATGTTTGCACACAGATAACTGTCTGAGAGATTCATCAACTTCACTACTGTTGACTGACTGGTCAGACTCAGGAAGGCAAATATTTACAGCGTCAATCATTTGTTTCTGATGTATTTCAAACACCAATTGGGTGGGCAGAGAATTTGAGCTTTTAAATGAAGGTAAAAAGACACAAGGGAATGCTAGGACTCTGGAATATCAAGTTCAAAGGCTGATTTGGGGGGAGCTTCAGAGAGGGTTAGTGCTGAGCCTCTTGCAAGAGGACTTGGGTTCGGTTTTAAGTATCCATATGGCAGCTTAGCAGGGTGTGTAACTCTGGTTCCAGGGGATCTGATGCCTTCCTCTGGAGCCCTTGGGTCCAGGCATGCATGTAATGCACAGACATACAGGCAGAACACCCATACACATAAGAAATAAATAAGTAAATGGCTGACCGTTGGGTTGAGGAAGCAGCTAAGAGGGTGAAAATGCTCGCCACATAAGCACGAGGACCTGAGTTTGAAACCCCTGAACTCATTAAAAGCTGTTAGTGAAGGCCTGCAGTCTCCACTTTCAAAAGCATATGGAGCAGAGTTGCCTGAAGTCTGGTGAACAAGGAGAAAAACAAGAGAAAAGACTTTGCCTTCAGCAAGGTGGAAGGCAAGAACCCACACCTGGAATTCTTTCCTGACCTCTATAGGCACACGGTGACATGTGTGTGCCTGCACACACACATATGAATGCACATGAACACACATGAATGCACATGGGCAGACAAGACACGCAACACACTCACACGTATGCACAGGCACTCACACACATGGAAAATAAAATACAAAGGCTGATTTTGTTTTCTGAGATAGGGTCTCATGTAACCTAGGCTAACCTCAAAGTTACCATGTAACTGAGAATAGCCTTGAACTCTCGATCCCCCAGAGCCTGTCTCTAGTGCTGGGATAATGACTCTGCATCACCATGTCCAGCATAAATGTCAAGTCAGAACTAAGGCTGCTGTCACCTGCACAATCTCTATCATCCCACTCCTGACTCTATCCACGTGACTTCTCAGCTCCCATCAAAGGGGGTTGGTTCTAGTTTTATTTTCAATACAGTGGATTTTCCTGCAGCCTCTCAAGACCTGTGTGGTTCAGCTCTCTTGTTCCTTCACCCTCGCTGAGCTGACCTGATGGAGCCTGAGAGATCACAAAACACAGAGCTGAATCATCCCAGCCAAGCCACTTGCGGGAGGGGGAAGCTGGCTTCCATGTAGCTCCAGCTCTTAGGGAGGAAAAGGTAGATCCAGCTCAGAGTCACCAGACTTGGTTTAAATCAGCAACTCCTGCTCAGGCGCTGAGGGAGGGCATGGGCATCTTTGGGATTCATGATTCTGCCTGGAACAGTGGCCCTGGATGCTCCAGAGAGCAAGGGTGTTAATGTGTGGCTAAGTATGAGAAGGGGTTATTCAACAGCCTGTGGCTGTACATAAGCTCCAGATAGATCTTGAGTGTGTTTTGTGTGTGAGACTCAGGCTCAATGCAACATCCCTATCTCATGCCATTCTATCCCACCCTATCCCTTTAGATACGCCCCATCTTCCATCACCTTCTTGGGGTCTCTCAGGTCTTGGGGGTGAGGCTTAACCTCATCCCTACTCTGGTCATGCAATTTGCTTTGGCTCAGCCAGTGTCCACAGACATGACCCAGGCAGAGGCTTTAAATGTGCTGGCTTAGGTTTTCCTTATGTTTTGATGATTCTCCCATGCTCTAGGTAGGATGGTCATTGTCTCTCTTAGGCCTGTGTATACAAGGTCTGCTCCTGTCTGGGATGGTCCTATTGGAAGGTGGGACCATCAATAGATGGGGGTGTCCTCAGAGGGATATGGGCCCTAGGCTCTTCCTTGTCCTCTGCTTCCTGCCTCCTTGTGGGCATTCCTTTACAGCTCCATAACCTCTTGCTGTGATGTATGGCCTCCTGAGAGGCCTAAAGCAATGGAGCCGCTGGGTAGTAAGCTTGTATCTTCAGAATGAAGAGCTCGAAGCAACCTTTCCTCTTGATAAGTAAATCATCTCAGGTATTTTGTTACAGTCATGGAAAACTGACTGATGCACATTGAAAGAGGATCAGATGTCAGGTAGCTACTGCCCCATTTACTCCAGCTCTGGGATAAACACACATGAAATTCCCAAGCCCATACAGGGGACTAGAGGCCAGCCTAGAATGTAAGCCTTCAGCAGGGGGTAGAGAGGATGGGGAGGGGTCAGCTGTCTCAAACCAAGCTGTCTGGTGAGCCTAGATGAGGTCATCTGGACCACTGCTATCTGTAAGCATCTATGCTAGCTCTTGCCTGTCACCAAGATTTGGGTTGATGCGTTAGGCAACACTATTGTAGCTGCAGGTGACGGTTACATTTCCCCTAAGTGGTTATGTCCACGTCCCACACCTGACTGTTTTTAGGACTGAATGAGACAGCAGCTGCATGTCCACACAACCACAGAAGAGTGCAGGCCTTCTGTTTCCTTTGCCATCCTATCTCTATGCCTGTCCCAAGACTGGATGCTGGCAGGTATCCAGGAGCTGCTACTAAATAAAAACAAAGGGCCACACACCGAGGTGGGGAAAATTGGTCTGTTTGTTTTAATTAAACCCAGTGAAGAAGCCAAGACACGGGCAAAGACTAAGATCAAGACTGGAAATAGTTTAGAAAAGAAATGAAAATCGATCGCAGAGATGCCGGACCACTGGAGCATAGGAAGGAGGCAGCATCTTCACGTGAGTTCCAGGACCACTGTCAGGGCGAGCACCAGGGTGAGCCAGACACCAGTGAGGCCAGAAGCAGAACCTGTGAGAGGGCAGAGGTGGTGTCAGGGCTGCAGCAGCCTGCCTGTGAGTCATGGTAGGCCTGTCAGTGTGAAAGTGTGAGGAAAGTGGTTTCTGACAAAGATACTAGGGGGCAGCATTGGGTGAACGGATTGGAATCTCAACTCTGCTGGCTGCCTGCCATGGACCAGGTGCCCTGTTCTCCATCCAGGCATGCTGGGCTGAGGCAGCAGGCTGGGGCATCTGTCTATATTCTTAAGTGTCTCATAGAGTTGTCAGAGACCCACACCATTGTCAGTGCCAGACATGGCTTCTTGGGATCTGGGTAGCAATGAGAAAGAGCATGCTTAGTCCCTGACATCTCATTGGCTGTTTGGGTGTAGCACCTTCCTTGATTAGGGTCTGCCTTTGCCTAACTTTGATTCTGCCTATCTGAGGTGACAGCTTCCTGAAGGATGGGAGGGACCAGGGGAGGCAGGTAGGGCTTTCTGGGGCCTTGGGAAGCACTCACTTTTAAGAGTGCAGTCTTAAGGGTGAAGACTTACCACGGGAATCCTCTGTTCCTCTTGGGATATTTGGGTTTTCTGTCAGAAAGAAACAGAAGCAGAATGGTTAGTGTTGAGTTCTGAGCACCAAGAACCTTCCCCAGGCATCTGCTCTATGGTATTTTATGCAGTGGGATAGTTCTGCCACTCAGTCTCTCTATATCTAACCATGTTACAGATGGGGAAACCGAGGCCTGCTAAGCATCAGAGCTGAGATGTATACCTTGAGTCTCTCTAATGATAAAGCCATTGTAATTACAATCAGTGAGCAGAATTATATCTCTGAGGCAAATTTAGGGTCTATTATGGACAGCTTGAGCCAGGGCCTATCCTTGGGTGAGCCTGTGGGGTCCCTACCAAACACGATGAGCCGAGTGTGTGTATCGGTGGAGCCCAGCGGGTTCTGGGCAGTGCATCGATACATGGAGCCATTGAGCTCAGCAGGAACCCGCTCCAGCACCAGTTCCTTCCCATCAAACTCTGCGCTGCCATCCAGGAGGCGGCTGCCCACTCTTGTCCACGTGAACATGGGTTCTGGGAAGACCTCATTCTGTGGGCCAGAGTAGAAAATAGAGGAGTCATATGGGAGCATCCTGCCAATACAGGAAGTCCAGAGGCTTTTCAGGCCCCAAATCTATCTGATCTAATAGGCTTCAAGTGGCACCTTAGAACCCCAGGAAGGGGACTGGAGGTGTAGCTTGGTTGGTAGCATGCTTGCCTAGCACTCACAAAAGGCCGGGGTTTCATCCCCAGCACTCTGTCAACTGTGATAGTATCTGCCTATAATCCTAGCATTGAGGAGGAAGAGGAGGAAGGAGGGTCAGAAGTTCAATGCCATCCTCAACTAAACAGAGAATTTGAAGATAGCCTAGAAAACAGGAAAATTAGGTGGAGAGGACTCAGGGGTTGGGGCTAGAATACACGCAAAGGCAAAGAAGGTTGATTCGAACTGTGCTTGCTTGTGGGTATAGCAGAGTAAGCCACGAATGCTGGTCCCTATTCGGTGTCTCTACCCACGCCTTATTCACTCAGGTATGCAAAGAAAGGCTGACCTGAAATCCGTGGACTAGGATCCTCACCGTGTCCCCAACCCGGGCTCTGCTGGGCGTCATCATGATTTTGGGTCCTTTGGGAGCAACTGTATCAAGAGAAAGATCTGTTCAGAGAAGGGTGGTGGGTGGGTGTGGTCAGCACGGGGAGTGGGCCCGGGCAGGAAGCAGAGTGAGTTCCAGAGGTTGGTGTCCTGCTCCTCAGGAGCACGGAGAAGGCTGATCCATCCCCTCAGTCATGGCCACCTTCCTCAGTAGTTCTTACAGCTTCATCAGGAGAGTCAACAACACACACAAATGCCTGGGTCTCTGGGTTTGTGGGTCCCCAGTGGAGGAGAAAGATAACATTGTCTTATCTGTCCAGTTGAGTTTATGGAGATTCACTGAGTTCATTTGTGATTTGCCAAAGATCACACAGTGAAGAGAAAACAGGACCAAATGCCAGACTTCCAGGCTCCTAACCCAGGATCCCACTGCAGGGGAATTCCTGGAAACTCTGTGTGTGGGGTGGGAGGTTGGACAATGTGAGGCCACCACCTCATTCCCCAGGCAGCCTTCCTTCTTCCTGACTCTGGTTCTATCGTCGCCCAGTCCAATCTCTCTCAGCAGCTTTGTATGTGCTGAGGCGGCATGATGCCCTGGGTGCCCCTTGCCTGAGTGAGGTCGACCAGCTGCCTGGGCTTCTCTTCTTTTCAGAGGGGAAACCGGGCCCACGCATAATGAGGAGGTCCCTGCAGAGTCACGCACAAGTTTCCTGACTTTCCACCCTCATTAATTCATTTGTCCACTCATTCAATAGTAATTACTGAGCTGGCCATATGTCAGGCTTTGGAGCAGGACTAGGGACTAATAAAGGGGACAGTGATAAAAGTCAAGTGTCAGCAACAGATCCGTTAGTGGGGGACACATTTAATTTGCAAACAGACTCAGCCAAACTATGGCCCGAGCCCAGCAGAGGTGGTACACAGTTGGGGGTGGGGGGGCAGTGGTCACAGTGCCACAGAAAAGTGAAGCACATGAAGAATGTTCCAGGCAGAGGGAGCATTGAGGACATGGTCAGCCAGAGTGCTGCTGGGCTGAGGACAGACTCTACAGAATTACCAGGGCTGTCCCCACTTAACCCACAACAGAAATCAGAGCAGCAGGCAGATGTGAGCAGACTCCAGGCTCTGCCAGTCTCACTCTCTGAGACTAAGACCCAGGCACTATTAATTAACTACGAGGAAGACATGTCACAGGGGGAGAGGGAAGGGCCCAGCCTGCTGAGGGGACGAAAGCCTGGTGAGGGGAGAGAATGCTTCCTCTGCTGTGTCCACCTGCCAGCTGGGTGGAAGCATCCTGGCCAGGGACACTGAAGAAGTTCTAGTCTATTCTGGCAGATAGCAGCCTTCGGAGTGGAAAGACTCCACCTCTGAGCCATCCGCCCGTCCCCATCGCCCTGATGGTTAGCTTTTTTTCCAACATCTAAATGCTAAATCTTTTGTTCAGCACTTCATATTTTATTTTGTTTCACCTTCTAGCCTTTAGGGATTGTCCCGCAAACACAGGAAGGCACTGAGAGTCTAGGGAACATCCCTGCCTCCTTCATTTTCTCGTGGAAGAGGTAGGTGCCCAGAGGGAAGCGCTGGGGATGGCATGACCCTGGGTGGGCTGGGACACTGTCAGCTTCAACCAGCAGAGGGCGCTGAAGGGCCTCCCTTGCAGAAGACTGCGAGGCCTGGAGGTTAGTGTTTCAGGAGAGGCTCAGGGCCCGGGGCAGCAAAGCAGCAGGCCATACAACCTTCTCAGCTGGTTTGTGCTGTTTCTAGTGGCCTCTATGTGAAGCTGACCATGAGGGGCACAGAGGGTGACCCAGGAGGGTATCCTGCACTCTTGACCCTCTGAGCTCTCCTGCACATGGGTATTTGCAGATGTCTTGGAACTCGCTCTCTCAAGGCTGCTGGGAGACCCTTGCTTCTGGAAGTCAGGGCAGCTGCTTATACCAGTCCACCACCGTCCGAAGTTTATTTGCAGCTGCTGGCAAGCAAAGCCTGGCCCCCTGCCTGCTTTGAGAACACAACCCAGAGTGCCAAGCAGAGGTGTATCCACAGTTCTGGTATTCATTTCTTTTACCCTCTGGCACGTAAAGTTGGTGAACAGAATGTGGGCCCAGGATCTAGGCCTATCCCTCTCAGAGGCTGTGGTGTAGAGTGTCAGCTCAGTCTGTTTGCTCACCTGTGTATCACCTGCCTATGAGAAGCTCTGAAAAATCACAATCGGGAGAGGGAAGAGGCCACAGAATGAAAGCCTGGCTCAGGGGAATGCAGAAATTCCCATCACACCCCCACCTGCAGGGTCTTGCTGTCTGTGAGGATGACGTGTGTGGTCTCAAGGAAAGACTCCTCTGGGACTTCCAGGAAATCCTGAGTTTCCAATAGGACGTTCACTTGTCCAGCTACCCATTCCCCATCTATTCAGTCACCTTCCCATCTACCCAATCATTCATCCACCTACCCAACCATCCACCATTTATCCAGCCCACCCTCCCATCTACCCAACCATCAGTCCATCTATAGCCTGCCTTCCTATTTACCTAACCATCCATCCACCTACCCAACCATCCACCATTTATTCAATCCTCCTCCCCATCTACCCAACCATCCATCCATCTACTCAGCCATTCATCCTCTACCGAATCATCCATCACCTACCCAACCATCATTTATTCATTCACCCATCCAACATCATCCATTTATTCATCCATCCATCAAATCTACCCATCTATCCAATATCTGACCAACCTATCTACCCATCCACCATCTATCTACCCACCCATCTATCTACCCAAGTGCTCATCTACTCACTTACATACCCATTCACCTATGCATCCATCTAACTTCCCCACCTATCTTTTCTGTTCATTCATTCATCCATCTAACATATCCATCCATCTGACCATCAGACCCCTCCATCCATCCAATTATTCTCCATCTCATCAATGTATCTGTCCTCCTTCCTCTCAGTCCATGCATCCATTTAATCCACTCAATCTATTCAACCTTCAATCCATTCATTTATCCATCCACCTACTCAGTACACTCATCCATCTATATACCTGTCTACCTAACCCATTCTTCCATCTAGCCCATCCATCCATCCATTCTCCCATGTGCAATTGCTGGGTCATAGAAATGAGGTGTTTATTATATTTGAAAAAAAATAGGTTGGATTTTCTAAGGATCAGCAACATTTTATAATACCACTAATGATGCAGGAGGGTTCTGATCTGCAGTTTAATCAACATTTAATATTGTCAATTTAAAAAAGTTTATGCAGTCTAATAGCTGCAAATGCTATCTCATTGAGGTCTTAGTCTCCATTTTCCCGGTGAGTCACAGTGTTTTAATACATCTATGGGTGGTTTTAAAAGCAGGATGTCATGGGCTGGGGATGTGGCTCAGTCAGTTGCAGAGCACTTGTCTAGCACACAAGTTAGGCCCTGGGTTTGATCTCCAGTAATGAAAACAAATCCTGGTTATCTCTCATGTAAGTCAACTAGGGGCTCTCTCTCTCCCTTTTGATTTTCTACGACTTTCTCTTGTTTCTAATTGTGTTTTGAGACAGGGCTTGTGTAGCCCAGACTGACCTCAAGCTAGCATGTAACTAAGGATGACCTTGAATTTCTGACCCTCCTGCCTGAGCCTGCTAGGTGCTGGGATTACAGCTGTGCCCCTCCATGTCTGGCTTAGTCTTTTGTTTTATGCTCTGTGGGTATCAGTGCTTCACAGAGGACTGAGCGTATTTCCTCTCCTCATTCTACTACTCTTTGCCTTTTCATTCTTTGTAGAATGTCTTCTTATGAGCTGAAGATCTGAATTTTGATTCAGTCCCATCGAACAATTTTCAATCTTTCCTCTAGTGGATTCTTTTTTATGACTGCTTTAAGGGATGTTGGCTACCTTGCCTCCATAAAGACATTTTTCTCCATTTTGTTCCAGAAGTTTTATGGTGCTGGCTTTTACACCAGAGTCTATCAATCACCTCAGGTTAACCTGTGTGCTAGCCAGGCAGGGGCCAGGACTGCCCCTCCCTTCCTCATGTTCTCTTGTTCCAGGGCCATGTGTTAGGGAACACATCTGTACTGTCCGCACAGCCTCAGGGGCTCCGTCAAAATCAATCGACTTTGCCTGCAGGTCTATTTCTGGGTTCTCTTCCCTGCATCAGCCTATTGTCTACACTGGAGGGTTTGGGCAGCTGTTTACCTGAGTTTCAAGCTGATTTATATTTTAACTAGATCAGCAGGGATGACTAACAGTATAAGACTAAAAAACAAAAAAACAAAACAAGACAAAAAAACCCCAAGCAGCAGAAGACCAGTCTGGAGGCCATGTTGCACTCTAGGGGTGGATACATAGCGCTTGGATGGGTGGTCACAAGGAAGGTATGAACAGTGCAGGTCTGGGAATCATTTAGAGGCCTCACTGCTGGGCAGGTGGTAACCTGGACATGAGAAGACCATGGGAAGCTGAGTAGCCCCGAGGCTTCTGTCTTGAGCAATGAGAAGAAAGGTCCATCATCACCGAGATGGCTTTCAAGGCTTCTCACTAGAGATTCACAAACCCAGGGAGAGGGGCTTGAAGGAGAAGCAGTAAACCAGAGGGACAAGCAGGCCTTTCTGGAGGAAGCAGCATGTGAGCCACATCCTGCCTCCCAGGAAAAGGAATGCCGGTGAGAGCAAGGTCCCCTGCAGAAGATAAGCCCACCCACTGGAGGCCCATGGACGCTCATTCTCCAGAGTTCCTACTGGTGTTGTCTGAATCCTGTGCCCCAATACCACTTTGTTCACTCCACAGAGTTTCTCAGAGGTTGGGGTAGGGCTCATTCTGCCAGGCCACACTCATGGCTCAGTGTGTCCTTGACCACAAACCTCAGGAAGGTAACACTAAAGCAGTGACGAAGAAAGTGGACTCGGGGGCAGAAAACTGCACACTACTGTCCTAAGTATGCAAAATCCACGTCCCTCATCTAAAATATGGGAATAAGAACAGCACCCTCAGTGGCCACCCAGGGTACTGCAGGGATTCAAGGTGGGCTCCTAGTGTGAGGTTAAACCATGTCTGTTGACCTGTTGTTTATCAGGCTACAAGACAGAGGTCCAGGGCACTCCAGGAAGAAATGGAGGCTGGCACAGGCTCTCTCATTTACCTCATCCTTTATATCTCCACTTCCCCAGGGTCAAAGTGTGACCATCTAGGCCCACCACTACTTGTGATTGGGCCTGCCTTTTCTTTGCTCTCCTGGGAAAGAAGATGTCCACAGAGGCATCCAGGTGAGGCTGCCCTGGGGTCAGGGACAGAGCAGGTTCAAAGTGGGAAGGTCTGGCCAGGGGTGCTATACAAGGTGGCCTCTGAAGGCTTTAAGGGCCTTTATTCTTAACTCTTTCTTGGTTGACATGAGGTAGGATGTGATTTTCATGGTCAAATGTCCAGGAAACATGGAGGGTCCAGAGAGAGCAAAAGGCCGGCAAAGCAGGAGGCTTAGGGGAGTGTCTGGGCAGGTTTAGCCTTCCAGGAGCTGGTGATGTGTCTACGAAATGGATAAAGATATGGATGGTAGTCAAGGGTATCTGCCCCAGCAGGTAGATGCTGGGAGGAAACAGGCATGCTTTTTGAGATCTCCCTATGAACCTTGAGCAACTTCATGAACTTCCCTGAGCCTCAGTTTTCCCATCTGTGGTCTGGGACAACAGCACTGCCTGCTCTGCTAGGTCCTACAAACACGTGCTCAATTAACAAAAGGGAAGCAACATGGGGCACACAGGCATCCAGGAAACAGCCCTTCTCATGTTCTGTAGGAGCTGAAGGAGTCGGCATTCATTTGGAAGGATCCTCAGGGACCTGACTCCAAGCCAGTCAAGGGCACCTGGCCTTGGGTATGTAAAAGGTGCCAGTAGATGGGATGTAAAGCCCTGCTCTGCTGTGTACAGCTTAGTAACTCAGGGCCAGCAGCTTCACTAACTAGAACTTCAGTTTTGCTTATCTGTAAAATGAGACTCCAAGTTGAGCTTCTATTTGTGACCAGCAAATGCTCACTGAACACCGATGCTCTTGACCCCAATAGGCACGCCACTGATCTGGAAACTTCCATTTACTTCAGTCCATCAAACAACCTTCCCAAAGACCCCTGGGTCTACCCTGGGCTGATTGGACTCCTACTCTCCCCCTGGCTTCCAGAAGCCCAAGGCGTTGCCCCTTCTCCCCCCCTCCCGCTCCCCCCCCATAGAGTTACAATGTCTTAATGGGCTGCAGATGAGCCTGCTAGGTCTTACCCAGCGTGACCTCGGCCTGCATGGGCATGGACAGCGCTGGGTGCTTGACCTCACAGCTGAAAAGGGCCTCATTGTCGATCTGTGGGTTGAGGGTCCAGGTGAGCAGGGCCCGCACCTCCACGGTGCCATCGCTGCCTGGGGTCCGGCTGTGGTGCAGGAAGTAGACGGGCTCGGCGCTGTGTACCCACCGGGGGAACTCGCGGCTCACCACTGTCTCTGGGATGTTTTCCGTGGTGGGCTGCACGAAGAGACTGGGGTCCTGGGTGAGGCTGCGCGAGGGGCGCTCCGTGTAGGGACGTCCAGCCCGGTATTCAGTGTCCAGGAGGGACAGTGACTTTTGCATTTTAGTGTCATCCACATCTCGATGCAGAAGGCTGCGGAAGGGCCTGCTGTCCTGGACGGGGCCGGAGCTGGCTGCAGGCAGTTCTGACAGAGGCACTGCATCAATCAGCTCCCCGTCCCGTTTGAAATAAACCTAGAGTTGCAAGCAGGACAGGAAAAGAATAATGAATGGACAGTTTCTTTTCGTGATCAACTCTCAGAAGACCCTGTGCCTCCCAATCATTAGGAGGATGGCCACTCCTGTTTCTTTCTCTCACTCTTCTGGAGATGGGCCAACACGACATGGCGGGATTTCACACAGCTCTGGAGAGAGACGCCTCAGCCCAAGACCATTGTTGACAAGCTGGGGAAACTTTCAGCCTCGGTTTCCCCATTTGTAAAGAGAAATAGGATTATTGACTCCAGGGAACAACTGAAGGCTTAAACAAAGTTACATGGTTTTAAATGCCACTTAGCCACCACCTGGGCTCCAGCATGGTCCATGCTGCCCTGGGGCCTGTGGAGAATGAGGGCATGTGTAATGGGGGCAAACTAAGCTATGAGAAGAGGAGAAGAGTCAGTGTGTGTACGTGTGTGTGTGTATGTGTGTGTGTATGTGTGTGTGTATGTGTGTGTGTACGTGTGTGTGTATGTGTGTGTATGTGTGTGTGTATGTGTGTGTATGTGTGTGTGTGTATGTGTGTGTGTGTATGTGTGTGTGTGTATATGTGTGTGTGTGCACGCGCACGCTGCCTGCTAACACATTTTGGCAATTTAAAGCTGCTATGCACAAAGCAGGTGCATGTGTGGGAAGGAGCTAGGTGCAGGGATGAGGCAAAGAAGGCACCGGCTCCCTTTCTCCGCTAATAGGCAGCATTTAATTTACTTTGCTGTCTTCTTATTTTGGTACATGCACCCAGAGGCCTTCGGGGATTGGGTGTATTTTTTAATAAGTCAAATAAATAAATCAATAGGAGACAAGGAGGGTGAGGGGCAGGAAGCGCCGCGCGCAGGGACTCAGTAGGTGTGAGAAGAGCCTGGGGTGGGCAGGTAGGGGAGGGGCTGGAGAGTAGGTGGGTGGTGATTCGTGGGTGTGGAGGACCTGTCAGAGTTTCAAACTCCATAGAAGAATCTTCTGCATACAATGGTCGGCTTTAGGGGTTTGGGGTTTTTTCTTCCTTTTTCTTTGCTTTTCTTCTTTTTTTTTTTTTTCTTTTTTGAAAGTGCTTTAAAAGCAGGTTTGTAATTTATATCAAAGAATTGCTTTCAAGTTCTGATGCTCCAGACAGACATAAGATGCCTGAATGTCAGGGAATGAGAATCTTTCATATAGATGGGGGGGGACAGGGAGGAGAAGCAGGGAGGAGAGGGGGCATTTTTAATAACTGTGTCTTAAGTGGCAGCCAGGAAATGAGGTGGAAAGGAGCACTCTCTCATAGCCCTAGGGCCAGGAGACCCTCCCCTCATGCCTTCCTTTTCCTAGAGGAAATCTAACTTCCCTGATTTGGGGGAGACTGGACATCCTTGTGGGTTCTGAAGGGGAGACTCAGGGAGACTTTTGATGAATGTCTTTGGCTGTCAGCGGCTCTGAGGCCACCTTTAACTTCTGCTTGCTTGGGACTGCAGTGTGACTCCAAACCTGCGCACCGAGCCCTGACCACTGGGCCTCCATGCCTCACTCGTGATCTCATGACTGTAACCCAAGCCTCTGCACTCCTAACCCCTGGCCTCCATGTCTTATACCCCTATCCCAAGCCCTATACCCTTACTCAAGACCCCTGGCTCTCGTCTCTGCTGACTCCTGACTTCCATGTTGTAGAGGAGGAGTCTCATTCTAGCCCCCCATGTCTCTATACCCCTGATCCCTTCCCCCATCAGTGGTCCTGCACTCTCCTCATGGGCCATCTCTACACATCTCTACTCCCCCAGGCTCTGAATGGGGCTTGTCAGATCCTCAGGACCTACCACTGGCCATCCATCAGGCAAGAAAGAGTCATACTGGGAAGGAGATTCATGTATGTACCTCTCCATCTGAATTCTAACTGAAAGTCCTCATTGTTCTAGCCCTACCTGCTCCTCATCCCACCTGCTAAATCCAAGGAATATGGAACACACCTTTGGGTTGAGACTAGAATATTCAAAAGTGCTCAAACTAGAATTTCCCCAAATGCAGCTCTGATATGGGTGCAGAGCTGTTTCCAGAGACCTTTGGGGGTTTTATGCTTCCTTGCCCAATAGAAGTTGGCCACGTGAGGATTTCAGTGAATAATTGTTGGGTCAAAAAGAGACCCCCTGGTCTTCTTAAACATGGTGTCTAGTGCCTGGGGCTGGTACCAAAATTAAGAAGAGGAGAGGGAACCCCTGTTCAGGGACAGTCCTGGGGACTGGTGTGACCAGAAGCAGGGCTCAGAGCAGGTGCTCATGGGTCCCCATGACTGAGAACCCCACTTTGTCCTTCCTCTGTCTCCTTTCTCTCTGCCTCTGGGGGGTTTCTAAGCCCATGGAGACTTGGGAGGAGCAGTGGGCTTGTAGGGGAGAGCGTGAACTTGGGGCTCATCTCTATGGAAATTATCAGGGAGACTATGAAGATGACTTTTCCCATCACTAGACCCTATTCACTGTTTCCTATTCCCCTGAAGATCTAGGATGGTCGGAACATGCTGGGTGGTGGGCTGTCCTGGAAGGCCCTTATTGTGAAGATAGGATGCAGGATGAGGCAGAGGGAATAAGAGAGGTGCTGGGCAGACAACTTCCTGGCTGGGCGAGCAGGAGTCTTGGCAAAATGAGGGCTGGGCTCCCAAGCACTTACCATGGGTGCTGGCTTCCCTCCTGACACGATGCAGACCAGGGTGAAGTTCTGGGCCTGGTACCGGCTGAAGGGGGCAGGTGAGTCGGCAGCTACAACTTCAATGGACGTGGGAGGAGCTTCCAAAGGGAAGAAAGGGAGATGATGACTCAGTGGGGGGACTCAGAAAGGGTAGGAGAATTCTACAAGGCACTGCACCAGAGCCTGTTGTGGTATTGACTATGGTGAGCATGGTATCCCTCGCTGGGGACACAAAGCAGGATCCCCCTTCCTGGAACTCTGAGCACTTGAGAGGTCATGAGGATTGAGATGGTAGGGCATACCCTAGAGATGGCATCCTAGTGCAGAAGGAGATCCTGCCCCAGTGAAGAGGTCCTGGAAAGTCACTGCCACAGAAGGCACACTGTGCTGTGACCCAAGGAAGCATCGGTTGACAGGAAGATCGAAATAGCACATGCAAAGGCCTAATGGTGGACTGGGGTGCAGGGTCAGGTGCGCTGCATGCTTGGGTTACCCTCTCAGCTAGGAAGTGGGACAGAACACAAGCAGGGCCGGTGAGTGGCAGCCCCTGGCTGTCTGGGCTTGAGCCCACTCCAACCTGTGCAGGGGACTATGACATTTTTAGGAATTTGTCAATCAGCTACTAACTTGAAGAAGGTCCCTGTGGATATCTTTATACCATGACATCAGCAAGAGCTGAAGATTAAGGCCTCGGTCCCTCTCTCCTCTGCTTCCAACCCCAGAAAGCTGTGTGACCTGCTCACCGCAGACTGAGAGGTCCTTCCTCTCTCCCCTGAGAGCAGTGGGAAGCAGCTGGAAGTTTAAGTGAATACAACGTCAGTGTAACTACTTCATTTTGAGGAGATGGGAATCACAGCATGGGTTTCGGCTGGACAGGACGGGGCATAGCCTCCACGGGCTGAGAATGGGCAAAGAAAGTGACTTGGAGTCACCTTGAGCTGGAGACGTCTCTCTCCTGTCTTGGGACCCTGCTCAGTGGCTAGCAGCCGCCTCCTCACCTGCTTACTTTCTTCTCCTTCCCCCCATCCCAGTTCAACCACCACCATCCCCAGGCCTTGGGGACATGACCACACTGTGAGCTTCTGATGGCTGCTTTGTTAAATGGGAACAGTGTTCAGCAGATGTGGCCAGGAGATAGAACTTGAGCTAGAGGAACTGAGGGGCTCCATGCTGGGAATTCATCCTTAAGATGATTTTTTGCTATGATTTCCTGACTCCTTGGTGTCTACAGGAGGCACCATCTTTGAACTCTGCTTGGGGCAGGCTGCCCATCCTTACTTTCCTGGCCTCGGGCCTGTGTGCAATGGTTGATGGGGCGGGGTCAGTATACAACAGACAAGAGATGTTGGAGACCTTGCCTTCCTGCAGGGGCTTTTCACCCCAGTTGAGTTTAATTAAGTTCAGCGAGCATTTCCTGATACCCACTAGGTGTGGGGCTTGGTGCCAGGGGCCTGCTGCAGGCATCCAGCAAGGAGGCAGACAGAATGCAGAAGGCTGGTGGGGGTGTCGAGCACAAGGCTGCTCTGTTTTAGGGCCTAGTGAGATAGAGCCAGGTATAAGCCATCACTTCATTCAGGCAGCCTCACATGCTGGGGGTAAGGGAAGGGAGGCAAGCAGGAAGCTAGAGAGAACAATAGACGGAGAATTGTAATTAAATGTAAGATAGCTCAAAACAGATGGTAAGTGGGGTAGGAATTCAGAGAACGGAAATGCACACCAGAACACTTCAATTACCCAGAAGTTGCAAACTCCGCAGTGTAACTTTTACAGAACAGCCCTGAAAACGAGCTCGTACAGCAAGAATCAGTACAGCTCAACTTTCTTGAGCTGACTCTTCATCCTCACTGTTGGCTTGGGAGGTGAGTGTGCTATTCCCATTGTACAGATGGGAAAACACCAGGCATGTGAACAGACCTCTGCTCATTTAGTCAGCATGAAGTAGAGCTGAGATCTGAATGGTGGCATCCCCGTCCTGGAGCTTAGAATCTCTGATTTTTATCTATCTATCTATCTATCTATCTATCTATCTATCTATCTATCTATTTAAGACAGGGTATCATTATGTAGCTTTGGCTGATCTACAACTCTCTATGTAGACCAGGCTAGCCTTGAATTCTTAGTGATCTACCTGCCTCTGCCTCCAGTGCTGAAATTAAAAGTGTGCACCATCAATGCCTGGCCTGAAGTCCAGACTCTCACGCAGCCAGGACATTTCAGCCTTCAAAGGGACTGGTGCCTGTTGGTATCTTTTTGTCCAAATGCAAATTTCAGCTGCTGAGAGTTCTCATTCCCTGACTTTGTGCATCTCCAGAGGGATGGTGGCCCAGTTTCCTTGGGCACTGCTTCCAGTCCTGTTGCCCCAAGACTGAGGACCCTGAGTCAGAGTTCAGCCTAAAACACGCGAGCTCACGGTCTGTGGTTCCTTTAGTCTCCCTCTGACATCTCACCCCCACCTCTCTCTGCACCTTTATCACCTCATTCTCATTTTTACCTCCAAAATGAGTTAAAGTTCACCCTCCAGAACGCTGTAGCACCAGAAATGGAAGATGGCCCCTCAGAAATCACCATCTTCCCATGTCACTGTACAGCTAATTAGCTATTGCTGAAGTAAAACACCATGACCAAGGTGATGCTAAAAGGAAGTACTAATTGAGCTTATGGTTCCAGAGGATTAGAGTCTATGATAGCAGAACAAAGACATGGTGGCAGAAACAGCAGAGAGCTCACATCTCAAACCCCAGGCAGGAGGCAGAGAGCACACTGTGAATAGCAGAAGGTACTTAAAAAACCTCAACCCTGCAGTGACACACCTCTCCAACAAAGCCACACCTCCTAATCGCGACAGTTCCACTAACTGGGGACCAAGTATTCAAACATGAGTCTGTGGGGGCCATCCTCATTCACACCACCACAGTCAGCATCACTGAGGTCACACTGGGGAGGGCATCCTGACAGCAGAAAATGAGACAGTGACTGAGACCCAACATGCCCACCAGTCATGTTAATAAATGCTGTTGGCTCTGCTTCTTTTTTGCTGTGCTAGTAAAGGATTCTGGAGCATCCCACATGCTGACTAAGTGCTCTACCCCGGAACTACACACTCAGCCCTGCATCATTAGTAAAACGGGAGGGAGCTTAAGATGGGTGGGGACTCCAGGCCAGAGCACTCAAGGTTCGGAGACCAGCTGCACTGTCTGCTGTGTGGCCTTGGGCAGGTAACTTAAACTCTCTCTGTGTGTTTTCTTATCTGAAAACTAGAATTAAAGGGGTCTTGTGGAAATTCAATCAATAAGACCCACAAAATATTTTGGGAGTGTCCACAATAATATCAATAGCTGCCCTTGGTGGCGACCCTCCCTCTGGTTTTCTGTTTTAGGCTATTTGCTAGGGACTGGGAAGATTGAGTCTGCTCTCTACTGGTATGCCACTTAGCAAGGAAACCACGAGGTGCTTGATGTCTGTACCTTGGCCACAGTAGGCACCCATACCCTATAGCATCCGAGTGTCCCAGATGATGTGTCAAGCTCATGTGCACTGTAACTGTAAAGAGCACAGCAAATTTCAAAAGCTTAATTTTAAAAAAAAAAACTTTGCAAGATGGCTGGAGAGAAGCACACACACAGAGGCACACCACACACTCATGCACACACACAGACACACACTCATGCACACACAGATACATCCTGTTCTAGAGCCCTGCAGCTGACCCATGCAGAGCCTGACTGGGAGCTGTGCTGTCAATCAGCATTTCTGAGCAGGTATGAACAGAAAGTCAAGTTAGTAAGACCACAGTGGTTGTGTGGATGATGATGAATAGGAGCTGCCAGCATCAGTGTGTACAGCCAGAGCTCCATACACTTGCCCACCAGCATCTCCCAGGTACCGTGTCCTGGAAGGTCACTCTACATTATTGGAAGGCTGAGGGCAGTCAGAAAGCTGTTTCCATCTGGGAGTGCTGTCTGCTTACTGCTGCTCCACCCCATGCATCCCCGTAAGCCCAGCCCTCTCTGCTAGGCTCATTGCCTGTGTCCTTCACCCTTTGTCTTCCTCAATATATTCCCATCCCAACCTCTGTCTGATCTCAGTCTCACCTCCATCATCAGTTCCCACTCTGCTTCCATCCAAGTTCCCATCCACCTCCAGGCCCAGCCTTCAGCTCTGTCTCCAACTAATCTCTTCCTCTACCTACATCTTGTCTTCTATCTTCATTTACAGCTTCACCTCCAACCTTACTCTCACCACCACACTCCATCTCTCCCCCATCCATCACATCCCTCCTCCATCCCATCCCTCTCCATCCCCATCCCTCCTCCATCCCATCCCTCTCTATTCCC